>JAVTVY010005616.1:0-37945 GCA_036873755.1 Hanleya hanleyi | reverse complement strand
AACATTTCATTGGGTAAAGTTCAAGGAGCTCTACAATATACAATATAGAAGAGATGTGGGTGGTTACCTTGTGGTTGTGTGTAATACTCCACCACATCAGCAGGACAGAAATTGTTGATTAGTGATACCACCTGGTGCTGTCCTGTTGTAAACAAGGAGAGACAATATTGTAACATTATCGTCAGTAAGTCAGTCTAGATACCAACTGCACTGTTCAGGTCACTCAGTCGAGTCACTAGAGTCTCATCTGAACATAAAGAGTTTGTGTCCCAGATTGAATCTATGGAGTCCAAAATTTGAACCTGCCCAGAACCAGTGATTGTAGAGTGTCCAAGAGTATTTTAACCTTCTCAACCCTTTTCCAAACAGAAATAATATCAGAGAGAGGTATCTCCAGGGTTCTCATCAAGTATTTCATTTTCTGTAGCAGGCTACACTGAAAAGTAGGATGCTCAAATCATACAAAATAATTCAGAATTCTGTGTTACACAGTATGCCTAGTCTACCCGCTAGACTTATTTTTACTCATATCAACTCTAATTGCTTTCACCTGTTCAAATAGGTATCGAGTTTTTTCTCTTGCTTTAAAGTTCTCTTTAAGTTTTTGATACCTGACTACCATTTTTCTAAAATTTGCAAATACAGATGGCGATTTCATGTTCAGAGCTCATTGTAACCTATTTTACTAGTAGTGATCAATTGGCATGTTGTACAGTTGAATTTAATGTGAATGTTACAATGTTCTGGGGTTCCCTCTATACACAAATACTTTTATTTATTTGTTATTACATAAAAGAAAAAATGTAAACATATGAATCTTACCAATATAAGCGAAATATTTCATTTGTATCTTTCTCTGAAGATGAACCTTGGCATGATGTAATAATATATGTAAAGACTTTGAGTCACACCTGGTCATCTTTGGAGAGAAGATCTTGATTTCAGTATATTGCTATTCTATTATTATTTCATCCTCTGTATGAATAATTGAAATACAAACCAACAAATGCAGCCATCTGTGACGCTGTTCTATTGACAGAGTTGGTATGATCTGCCTTTGCTCCTGCTTCTAACATCAGCCTGGTCACCTCAGTGTTACCTATATGGACATACATAGAGAATATAAACTACATTAACCATCCTTGACCTTTGTGTACAATCAATCAGCTGAATTAATTAATGGATATTTCAGTTGCCCTATTTAGATGTTTAGACTAACTACACCTTAATCATCACAGTACATGCAAATATAATTCTAAGGATTTTCTCAGCTTTGTGGGGATATGACCTCCTGTATGTCATGTGGATATAAGAATACTGACCCGAGAGAGCGGCAAACATAAGACATGAGTAGTTATTTTCATGGTGCGTTGAATTGACATCTGCTCCATGGGCCAATAATAATTCACACAGATCCTTTCTTCCTCGAAATGCTGCATGCTGAATAGGCGACATCCCAGTCTGAAAATACACATTATGAAATTGTGAACTGCTGTTTAACTTAATTAAGTATTGGTGCCATTTTCACAAATAGCTAGTGCTTAACATGCTTAGATTAGAAACTTACTGATGAAACTTTATCAACCCCGGTGGCAGTTCTGTAAGTTCAAATGTTACAATCTTTCAGTGGATAATTGGGCAGCTCATAAGGTTTCAATAAATTATACTATAATCACACCAAATAGTGGACAATTCTGGTCCAGAGACCACACCGAACAGAAAGCTACTTTTTCAAACTGGCGACCACATACACATAGTGGTCTAACATAAGTTTATCAAGACTGAAATATAAGGAAAAATAAACGAATATCTCTGATTTTTTTGTTCGTTCACTTCCAATGAAAAATAGAGAACCCGAAAGAAACCGATGCAAAATATTAATTATGGACAAACAAGTCGCTAAGTGATGAAGTGATCCTCGACTTCCGATGATCCAAAACTATCGCACACGCTGTGTATGGTGGATTAATTATAATGCTTACATCATCCAGGGCATCCACATGAACTCCATCTTCAGACAACAATGCTTTTACTTCTTCAAGGGTTCCTGTGGAATATACAGTTCTTAGCTAAAATGAACCACAGAGAAAATAAATATAATACAGGCACAATTCTTTAAATAAAACCATTGATTTATTTTTGCATGAACTGGCCTTATCGAGCACGCATATATGCTACATTTATTGATTTATCATTCCCATGAAAATTCCAATATGGTTTGTTGATAACTTTATTTTCAAAAAAAAAAAAGCAACATTTTCTTATGAGCAATATTTTGAAGCTTATAACAGAATTACAATACCTTTGTTAGTAATCGCATCAAACAGTTTCTTCTCTGCTTCACTGATTGTGCCTTTGTTTGTGCATTCTGAATCTGCCATGGCGTCACTGGCAACTGCTGGACAACGGAATCTTCCAGAAAACTGCTCCACAAAATCAGGATACTGTTTATTTTTTCTCGTCTAACTTGCCTTCTTCCCCTCTGTTTACCTTTGCTGTTCTTGACAGAACTATATAGCAACACGTTTATATAACGAACTATCATGAAATATCATCGAAAACTGACAGGTGACAAACTGACATAAACCAACCAGCTCCTCAAAAGACACCTGCTCGCTTGTTCGATGCCCCCCGGAAACACACGAAGAGCCAAACCATGCTGCCGGAAGCTGGGAGGGTGATTCCATATTAAATAGTAGGGGTACGATTATATACTAATAGATTTTTGAGTTAAAAGGGGATGGTTTTAGAACGATTTCCACCCATATGTGTGTGTTCTAAAGAAATTTCCATTTGAATTAAGTCGGTGATAATTAAAACAGTAGCTAATATTCATCCAAGACGTGTCGACAGTTGGTTTGATCACGCCGTATCACCCTTATGTTTGTTATCCCATCCTCCCTGTCGCCATTTTAGGGTCTTTCAATGTGACTCGTCTCCATCAGGTAAAAGATTAGCTTATTTCTCGATTTCTTGTTGTGATGTTGTGCAGAAACCACCTGCTTATGTAATATGGTGAAATAGTTTATTGTTCTACACCTATCAAAATGTGCCACATTGATTAGTGGTTGTAAAATCATAAACTATTATTGTGACTTTGTGTACAAAAATGAGACAACAACAACAACACCCATACATACAGGGCCGCACTCCTTATATGATTCTAGGGGTGCAAGTCACACTCCTGAAGACTTTTAGTATACGGAGAAGTTGTTGTAAAGATTGCTCTTTCCACTCTTTTAGAACATTTAGGAGTGTACAGGCTGCTTGGGGTTGAGATGCAGCCCTGCTATATTATGTAAAGCAGGGTTCTTATTTTCATTTTAAGTAGCAGTAGGCTGAGTTTGAAAAGTAGACAGCTGCATTTATTGATGGCAGGGGTCCGGGGGCCACCTAGGCCGGGGTCCAGGCGCCTAGGCGGCCCCGGAAGCTCCAGGGATCTAGATGCTCTGAGACGCAATCGGAGCACTTTTAGAGCCCCAAATTGTCTTTTCATAAAGTGTAAACTTAGGGGTGAAATATCTGTGATTTTCAGGTTTTCAAGTTCTCTAAACAGACTTTCACTTGAGTTGATTATACAGGGTGGTCCAAAAGTAGGTGGGCAGTTGGTGGAATAGGGTTTTGTAAGGATTATATTACAACAATGGTGTTCTTTATAACTATGGTGTTTGTAATGTATTGCAATAAAATGTAATTTTCAATGTAATAATTGTATAATACCTGACTTGGGGTATCAATCATGCCCCACATTGGCTTCTGTCCCTAACCTGTTATAAATAAGATCTATCATCTTTACAATTTACAGCATCAATAATAAGACAAATTCTAACCATAAAATACTTCTGTAATTATCTCATGAGCGTAGTTTATATACGCGAGATCGTATGCTTGTCAGATAATTACACGTGTTTTACGTCTACAAAAAGCCAGCAGTACGTAACAAATTACGGATGGTCCACTTTTCGTGTTATCAAACGGTACTCGTAAATCATATTTTCGACAGCATAAATTGAGATATTGGTCAAGACTTGTACTATACTAGATACAAATACCATAAAAATACAAACCTGGTAATTTGTTACCGAATCCAAATGTCAGGAGTGATGTCTGTTTCCCCGACATGACGACCTGCCCTTCTTACATTACAACTTCATCATGTGCGTAAGCTCTCCACTCAGCGGCATTTGCAGCGTGAGATATAGTATCCGTGAAAATACCTCTGCGCTCTAATCGAAGAGCTCTGTTTCTCGAGGAGACTCATAGGGGCGCGTGCAAAGCGCTGTTTACGTGGGAATTTGGATTTGCAGGTAAATTAGTGGACGTAACTTTATCCTTTCGGTTCTCATTGTGACATGTCGTTACGGCAGAAAGATTGAGCGTTTTTTTGCTGCATTTGTTGTCCGTTGACATCCAATTTCAGATTCCTTCGTTCCTTAGGGCGTCAGCGAAATTATGTACATTACTTTATTAAAGTTTATTTGTAAATTAATGACTTGGGATAATCTGAGTACCCGGCGATAATAGAACAAATAGCCGGCGAAGCTCCGGCGGCTACCGGCTTGAAATGAGAACACTGGTAAAGGATGTTCGGCATATGGCAGCATATACTCTCAACTCCAAGCAGCCTGTGTAGTGTGATTAGGATTGTGGTGTGATCACACTCCTCAAAAATGAATGACTGTCCATACTTACAGGATACAGAAAAAAAAATCCACCAGACAAATTCCCCACTGACAAAAGCCCCACAGACAAACCCTCCCCCACATTAACCATGTTAATTGTAAAATAGGGAACAAATGCAATTATTTCACTGGAGATCTTTCATTTTCTTTTTGAATAAATGTAATTGCTTGAAAACAATAACAGTAATATTTATGTATATTATATGATATGTATAATGCCCCATACATAACTATTATATATATATGCTATAGACTATAAATTTGTCACATGATGAATAAAACTGATATTTAAACTAAATTCATCACTTATATTAACATACGGTAGTTCCCCTAATAATTCAATCACAGGAAGTTCACTTTTCAACTTTGTTATTCAAATAGAGAGAAAAAGTGACATTTCCATTCTTCATTCAAATTGAAGAAAAGTCATATAATGACAAAATGTGACACTTTGTGGTTGGTGCCATGGAGAATATTCCCAGATTTATGCCATTTTTGCTGCACTTCCGGTGATCGAATTATTAGGGGAATTACCGTATAGCAGGACTGCCCGGTTATTTGACACTTTTTGCAAAGATATTCAGCCTGCAGGCCGGTCATGCAACCACATATGGCAAAATAAGTAACACTGGCCAAAAGACTGCATCTTTGGTACTAAATCATCATAAAAAAAGACTGGAGAAAAAAAAAATACGAGGAGAGACTGGGAATAGATGAAACGCAGGGACCATTCACGGTATGAAAATTCAAGTTTGCGCCCAGTTATTGGGCACTTTTTCAGTGAAGAATAATTAAACATGAATCAGCACTGTAGCCAACAAATCAGGTTTGGCATGAGTGTCAAAGATTTAACCAGTTCCATTTTTTGCAGTTTTTGGGAGTGTTCAGTATCCTCAGCAGTCCATCTGTACTAAATTGCCAGTGGGAGCCATGTGTCCTGCTATCGTAAGCTTGCTGCTCCCCAGAATTGTTCTATTTTTAGACAGAGTGGTGGCAAGAAATATACATTCAGAATGCAGAATGAGATTCAGAATGCAGATTCTCTATACTGAGGGAACATTTTCAGCAATTTGCTCATACCTGAGAATCTGAAGCAAAGTTTCTGAGATGTTTTTTCACCAAAATTTGTGACAATGTTCCCAAGCCGCAAGTTAGTCATCTCATGAGTAAACAGAAACTTACCAACATGCCTTTGTACTCGACTGTAAATTTTAATTTGTGCTTGTATTACAATTGTTATCTAATAGTCAGAGAAAATAGCCCCTTTGGATCTAGGTGTCCAGTAATAGGGCTTAATTGTCCAATAAATGGGCAGTCATGCTAGATCTATAAAAATAAATAGATTATTTACAATACATTAATTACGGTACTTGAAAACAAAGTGCATGATGCACCATACACAACTATAAAGCATGCCACAAAAATGTTTGACACAAGGGTTGTAAATAAAATAACATGTTTCTCTTGTTTATAATGTACGTATTATTTCTACATACCTTAGCACTGTATATAATATGTCTTTCCCTGCTGGTTTACCTAAATTTTTTTTGTCTTACTCCGCACCAATGAGTCAGACATTGACAATATGTATTAAACTATCGAACACCGCCCGCCATCTAGTATCTCAAGCATAAGAGAACACAGCATTTGGGGAGAACACAGCATTTGGGGAATAAGCTTATAGCACCATGTGATTTTTCTTCTTGTAGCAACAGTGATAAATACCCATCGAGTTATGAGTGGATTTACAGATAAACAACAAGAGTTTGATGCCATTTTCTTTCTACTGATCAGATAGTCTCATAGCTTTTATGTCACTATTAAATTGTCACACGTTTTACAATTTATCATTCTAATAACAACATGTTTATTCCCATCTTTGATTTGTTGATGATTAACATAAAATATAACTCATTAAATCTATCATCCTGTCGATGTTAAGGTGGCTTCCCAGTGTAGACTGAAATCCATGTCATTTTCTTCATATTCAGTTTAAAGTTTCCCAATTTAATATACATTCCAAATATCGAATAAAATTGGGGTGTCCCGCAGGATTTTTGGATATTTCCAACCAATGCTCAGACCATTACACTAACTATTACTATAGTTCCAGGACTATTATGACCATGAATATTGATGTAAATTGGTATTTGAATTCGTGAATCCAGGTCATTTTTTCCATACACGGTATATATTTTTCAAATTCAAGATAGATTAAAAATTTTGAATAGCAATTGAGTGGTCCCGCAATACTTTTTGATTTAAATAAAGTAAAGATCCTAATTGTTGAGAGACAAATTACTACAAACTTTTTTTTTTATACAAGGTGAGGGTTTTGTCTGTATTTTGTGTTTTGCGGGTTTGTCTGTGGGGTTTTTGTCTTTGGGAGTTTTGTCAGTGGGAGTTTTGTCTCCTGGCGGTTTTGTCACCTAATTTTTTATTCAAAATCCAAGTCCTTGCAATTATGATTATTTGTTCACATAATGTACATTTGAGGTACTATAATCTCATGTGATCTGCTTATTTAAATGCACTTACCTGCATCATAATGCAGTAACTGTTTCATAATGTAGTAGCTGCCATTAAGAAGAATCCATCATATCCAGCCCCGTGCTCCTGGGGACTGACTTGCGGTGTCGACCCATTGTGCACAATCCAGGTCATGGTAAGAATAGGCCTCAGCCCCTCAGAGAGCTTGTCGTAAAAGGCGACTAACTGGGGAACCCATGAGTGTGAAAAGAAATAGGACTCCACCGGTGAGTTCCCGGGTTTTAAAAGGAATAGGACTCTACCTGTGGGGTTTCTGGGTGTGAGAAGGAATAGGACCCAAATTTTGTGATATGACTGAAATAGTGTTGAAAGCGACATTAAGTCATATTCACTCCCTCACTCCGTCATATCCACTGATCTATACAATGCTTTTCTCTTTTCAGGATGACTGTCAAAGAAGGTTACAGGCCAAGATGTTTCTTCGATGTAGAAATTGGCGGACAGTCGGGTAATGCAGTCATGATTGTCAGAGTGCCGGTTATAGCCGGAGTGCAGGTTATAGCCGGAGTGCAGGTTATTGCCAGAGTACAGGTTATAGCCAGAGTACAGGTTATAGCCAGAGTACAGGTTATAGCCGATTATAGCCAGAGTGCAGGTTATAGCCGGAGTGCAGGTTATAGCTGGAGTACAGGTTATCGCCAGAATGCAGGTTATAGCCAGAGTGCAAGTTACAGAGAGAGTACAGGCTCTGGTGAATTCTCTCCAATCAAATCTTCTCCCTTGTTTAGGAACCAGAGTGACTGTATAGTCCACTACTTAATTCCATTCACACTATACTTTCCAATCTGAAGTGTGTGCTGTGTTTCAAGTGGGTTGCAAGATAGCCACATCTCAAATAAGAAGACCTGTCACACTTCCGATACAGGCAGGGCGGGGGGCCCTCGGTGGTCGAGTGATCCAAGGCGCATCGCTGGTGATCGCCAGCCTCAAACCGTTGAACCGGCATGGGTTCGAGCCCTGCAGGTGCATGTGTTAAAGTTTGCCAGTTACTTGCCAGGGGGCAGGGATACCGGGTACTCCGGCTTCCTGCACCATTCAAACTGGCTGTCACCATGTGAGTCAAATAACATTGAGTGTGACATTAAACCAAATCCCCCCTCCCTCAAATAAAGGCCGGAGATAACTTGCTACTAAACATGTGATAAACAAAGACAAACATGTCAATCTTTGGGTATTTTTCCAGTGGTTATATTTTCAGCGTGTTTATTTTGCACTGCTACTAGAAAAATAAAAATGTAGGTGGAAAACTTCGGTCAATATCTTACAAATTCTGATATGCATGAGAGAAAAAAAAGGTAGCACAACTGTCCATAATTTTGCACAGCATGTATTCAAATTGTTCATCCCAAGCAGTCGTGCTATCCTTTTTCCGTAGTTGTAATGTAGTCATGGTAGTCGTGATGCGATCTCTTTGTGTTTGTTACAGGGTTGATGTCCAGTTTTCTCTGGCCAATACTGTACCGTACACCAACTATTGTAAAGAACATTGTATTGCTTGTAAAGTAGAAATAGTGAAACATTTACCTTTCATTCTTGTCACTAACATGTTAAGAAGTAAGTTAGCTTTATTCTCCTCCTCTCTGTACATGTACAGATATACTGAGGAAGAGAGAAAGAGAGAAAATCAAGATGTAATATTGTTTGTGGCAGCAAAACATCCCATGTGTTGTAAATATATTCTAAATTCTCATATATGGCAGTCAGTCTCCCATTGTCAGAGTTTGTAACCTTCTAAACTGTCGATGTAACACCCGCTGACTGCACTCAGTCTGTATCGATTTCAATCGACCCAGGGATCATATATCTGCACAGGAGAGAGATGGGAAAATGCATCCACTATATCTTGTAAATGAAATAAGTTTTATGCTGCATTATTACACAAGAACACGCAATACTACATCTTGCTTGGCTGTGACATGCTGAGCTCACTGCGCTCCTTTTCCAAGCGGACAATGCTGATTGACCAAGAGCCATGTGCACAAAAGCTGCACGCCTCGATTTCAATCCCAGTGTAATCAGAGGATATATCTGACAGTATGAGATATACAACCTGATGTCATAAGAATGATATGGCAAGTATACCTCCTATAGAAATGATAGAGTGTGTACCTAGTGCTCCCCTGATGGTAGAATTGTTGTTTGGATCACTCTGAAACCTCTCTATCTCTCTCTATATATATATTTATACATTTTTTTTCTTTCCCTTTGTTTGGTTTATAGTTGGGAGAATAGTGTTTGAGCTGTTCAGTGATATTTGCCCCAAAACCTGTGAGAACTTCAGATGCCTCTGTACAGGTTAGTATGTACAAGTAATCCCTTGTTTGATGGGGAAATATTGTCCAGTTCTCTAAATGGCAGAACTATTCTAACAAGATGTGGAGGAAATCTCAATATCTCCTAGATTTCCATTAGAATGGTTTCAACCTATGTCTGTAATCAGCATCACCAATATTTTCTCTGACTGGGCATATGGTTTTGTCTGTTCATTGGTTAAACTTTAATGTAGCATGCTTGCCAGGATTATAGGGTCTGTAAACGTAAAATCCCTTATCTGGTGTAGTTATTTGCTAAAGTACATATGTATATCTCCAGCGTCACTGTGAAGAATTGCAAATTCCTTCTTATTGTCGGATCATGGCAAAATGTTTTGAGGCTGACAAAGTGATTTGAAGATTCAGTATCTTCATGTTGATTCAACATTTTGTACCTATTATGTTTATTACACAGCCTTGAATTCCGATTTGACTCCTTTACCCCTAAAATTTGTCGTTATTTAGGAGCTTTCAGTGCCTGTAAAATGACATGAATTTTCAGTCATATAATGCTATTGAGAAAAGCACCTGACACTACATGTAATTGTCCATAGTATTTGCAGCACAATACATGTACATTTGTTCACACTAAACTTAACTATGTTCATTTATATCATCATTTTTCATTCAGGAGAGAAAGGCATTGGGCAAAAATCTGAGAAACCCCTCCATTACAAGGGTGCCCCCCTCCATCGTGTAGTCAAGGACTTTATGATACAAGGTGGAGATTTTACTAAAGGTATGAAACAGTTGTCTTCTGGCTTGTCTGGTTCTGTTGTAACACTTGTAATGTTACGTTTATCTTAATGAGATCAAGTTGACATGATTTCAATTTATCCAGCTCTCAGGCATTAAATTTGAAATGTGAGTTTGCTTAATAAATAGAAATTTAAGAGACTTAATGGTTGACTTCAACCCTATTATTTTTAACAGTTTTTGACACTCTTTGACGTTTTCAAACTTGTCAGATTTGTATAAGAAATTTTGATAAATTTGGTATGCCTTGGGCCTGATTTAAAGGGATAGATAGACTGAAGGATTGTGTACTTTAATAGTGAATTTCCTACAAAGTAGGCTACCATCTGCAAATTGTCCGGTAGTCAGTGAGTCCATCCGAGACCTTTCGTCCGCAAAATAAGGAGAACCGTTGACATTAGAATCATGATTTTTTGCATGAAGGTGCATTAGGGGACTGTTACCAGCAAGTTCTGAGCTGACCTACTTTTGATGAAAATTTCTGGTGGTGATTCTGACTTGGGCCGTGCCCATCTTAATATAGGCGGGATTTCAACTTGGGGCGGGGGAATTTCCAAGAGCTCAGTGCATGTCGGAGTCCTAATGCCTACCCTACTTCGTAGGTCCTGTGACGTTAGTCACACTGCCATGTGATGACTTGGCCAATTTTAAAACTATGTTTATTGTCTTCTATTTTCTAGGTGATGGAAGTGGGGGTGAATCAATTTATGGAGGGAGCTTTTCAGGTAAGCAACATTCATGCATCATCAGTCTAATATCTTATGTCATTGTATTCCCTTCTCGTCAGATCACCTAAGTTAAGCAACAGAGCTCGGTCAATACTTGGATGGGTGACCGGGTGCTGTACTGGCTGAGCTGATCAGTGTTCTGGCACATGTAGGCACCGCCGTGATATGGCTGAAAAAATGTTTAAAACGATGTTAAACCCTACTCACTAACGCAATCATTCCCCCCCACTAAAATGCAGCATCATGCCATACCATGAGCACATTCTTTTTGTGTACATGATACACACCATGTGTCCACACTTTATCTGTCAGGTAGCTTGGCCAAACTGTTGGAGACTACAATGTACTTATTTTGAAAGCTAAACATTACACACTTGTCAGATAAATCCACTATGCCTAGGAATGGACCTTATTAACCCTATCTGGCCTGGGCGATTTGGGGTGTACCGCAGCGTGAAGGGGGGGGGGCACCCGCTAAAGCTAGAGGGCTGAAACTTGCCACACTATATCTTTGGGTCAAGCTCTACAAGAAAATGTAAAAAAAAATCCAATATGGCCACCATGATTACGTCACTGTGCCGTCATTTTCAAAAAGAGCTTTTTTGGACGATTTCTCGGTCAGAATTTTCGATTTTTTGAGATCTGGCGTTAGCCAGAGGCTCTTTAGAATGCTGTAGGGAAATGGACAAAAGTGCAAACTGACTCACGGGATAGCCTTACGCTGCATAAAAGTAGTTCTGCAGAGATGAGTTTTGGGGATCCTTAGTGGTTGAAAGGCTTTTGTATGTCTATATTTAGTCACTAATAGTCACTTGGCATATATTTGATCCCTTATCTGCATTAAATATTACTGTCTCTATTCATTGTTTTCCCACAAAATATGAGATTAATACGCTCTAAAGTATGGCAGACTGGTATCGTCACTTTACCAAAGCTTGGACTCTGCTGAGAAAATTATACAGTTTAGCTGGTTAGGTGTATATGTGAGAGATGCTCTACCATAGCAGCCAACCTGGCCACCATTGTCTCATAATCACCTTTGCAGGCCACTGTTTGCTTTCTCACAAGAGCAAGCTGTAACATATCTTATAATCTTTTCCTATCTTGTACTCCACCAGTCAATCTGTGGGATATTCAGAAAGTGTAATACATGTCTTGTCTTATCCTAACTTGTGACATAACCATCATCAACCTTGATGTCCAGCCCTTCTCACTCATAACACTGAATCAATCTCTATTTAGCCCTAGGTATACATGTAATCTCTCTTATTTACCCCTAGTTACATATATGTTCTGTACAAACTGACCTTAATCCCCTGTGGGTATTTAGGCCTAGACTTCATTCCACTGGACCCTTTTTCCATCGAATTCTCAACAGGTCAGTTTGCAGTTTCAACGCAACACCAACAATACCATGTTAAAGAAGGTATCATATTGCTTTCTTTATGCTGGTTAAATTAACATGGTGGTCATGGTGTTCATCTGGAATCCAGAACTGATGTATTGGAGGAATTATGTATCAAGATGAAGAGCAAAATTCAGCTATTTTGGTTGAGTCAAGGTTGGATGAGCACCTACTGTAGTGTCTAATTGGACGGAAATTAATTGGGTAACAGTAACACATGGTTAGCGTAATGTGTGCAACTTCCCTCATTATAGGACTACCATTCATTGTTCCCACAGATCAATTTCACATAAACTACGATAAAAGTAACTCCGAAAATGGAAGTCATTGTGATATAATATTCTATATTTCAGCTTCCATTTTCGGAGTTACTTTTATCCTAGGACTGCCTTTCTTTGGTATGTTCAACTTCATTATGTCGGTACCTTTTAATAAATTTAAACGTTTAACTTGCACCAACCAATCAGATGTCATGAATTGACATTTGGAAGACCTTTCCTGTCCAAAAGCAAACGTTTGCTGTTGTAACGTCCAATACTTTAGACGTTTCCTGTCAAAAGGCAAACGTTTCCAGTAGTAATATTCAAGACTTTTAAACGTTTCCGGTTTAAGGGAAATCGTTACCGGTTGTGATCGTCCAGTCAGATTTTTTTATTGCTGCCACGTATGTTCAAACCTCAACATCAACACGTGTCCACTGGCAAAACGTTTCCGCTATGTAGTCTGTTTGAACCAATCTAAATAACCCTTACAACCCCTTACCCTTACCCTTACATGTCCTGCGCAAATTGTCCCAGTGCCAAAGATATTCTCCAAAACCTAATTTGTAAGAACGGTTTTCATTGGTTAAAATACACTACATACCGGAAACGTTTGCCGGTGGAGATTTGCACGTGTTGGTGAAGATGTTGGAATACACGCGGCCCAAATAAAAAATCTGATTGGACGATCACAACCGGAAACGTTATCCTTATAACCGGAAACCTTTAAAAGACCGAATTTTTCTTTTGACAGGAAACGTCTGAAGTCGCGAATTTACAACTGGAAACGTTTGCTTCTTAACAGGAAAATGTCAGTTCATAACATCTGATTGGTTGGTTCAAGTTCAAATGTTTAAACTTTTTAAAGCTTTACAATTTTTAACGTTTAAGAAGTTAAAACATTTAAAGGATGCGTTTATGGTGCGAACGGCCCTTCATATACCTTGTCACAGGTTGTAACTTGTGATTGCATTTTAGCCACATACATTCGTGCCTGGTGCGACCTGTGCCTAACTTGAAATGAAATATATAATTGTGCGTTTTATTTCATTACAAACTTATCCCCCAATAACCCAGCTACCAGATCTTATTAAAGCCCATAGGCTCTAGTTTATTTTTGTTTTTTCTTCGCAAAAACTGCATGATAAATTACTAAATAATAATCTGATATGAAATAAAATAAGTTTTACTCACTTTTTCATACAGAAAAGCAAAAAAATTGAAGAAATATGACGAAAACATCACTTTTCTTGTACCCCACATGGCCGCCATTTTGAATTTACCCATGATCCTCTGCTCGTGGGGTTATGCAAATAGGCTCAAAATGACCCCAATACGATAATCTGAAAAGTCACGGAGTTTCAGCTCTCAATTTTTTGTCGTTCCGGAGATAGGAGCAAAAAACCAACAGCAGGGGGGGGGGGTGGGGAGGGGGGGTGGGGCCCCCCTCAGGCCAGGTAGGGTTAAGAGGCCTTATGTCACAAATCATTGTGATTGGGTAAGATTCCAATTATTTATTCTGACTATCCAGAATTATGCTTGTATATTATGTCTTTGTGCTGTTTGGTGAGGAATTAAATGCCTGTCATGAAACAAGAATACAAATTGCAGGATTATCTAGAAAATATACAAAACCCGGATCATAGACGAACAATAACAAAACTACGAATCAGCTGTCACAAACTCTAAATAGAGACCGGTAGGTATAAAAACACCCCAAGATGTGACCGGATCTGTCGCTACTGTACCCAAAATGTAGTAGAAGATGAAGTACACTTCTTGCTATACTGTCCTCGACATAACAAACACAGAGATTATATAAACCAAATTATCCACAGTAACCGACTCCCACCCCATCCGGAAATTATAAAAGTTAAATCTATATTAAATCCCCACAGAGGCAATGCTTCAAAAATAGCAAGACTGGTACACCAAATGTACCAGTCAAGGCTCAGCCTTAACCCTCCATCAAAAAACCGGCTGGACACTTCTTAATTAGAGTTTATACATCAACACACTGGCAACTCTTATGTTATGTCCTAGAATTACTACTAACCCACACTGTTGGTTCAAACCATACTAACTAATAATTACTACGTTGCTATAGTACCATAGTAATTATATTGTTTTGTTTGCCATACTTGTACCATTTTACGAGTCGTGCAATAAACATATTGTATTGTATTGTGCGATAGTGATTTCTGTCCATCTGTTATTGTGTTTGTGTGAGACCTCCAGTTCCATATCATGTATTGGTACCAAATCTTTGATCTACTGTACCATTGAGGAAAAGAGGAAACCTATTCATTTTGAGATCAAAATGTCAAAGGTCAAGGTCACCGTGACCAAAAAATGAATAAATCATTGAAAATTGTTATGTTTAAGCTATTATTAGTACAGTTCAGAGATGTTAACTGTGATGGCAAAACAGAGGCCTATTAAATTTTACCCCTTGCCTAATTTTGACCAAATGGGTATTGTCTGCTCAGTCTGTCTGTCCGTTTTGCCTGTTGACGCATTATGTCTTGAAAGATGAGAGCAAGGCTTTCCAAATACATATCACTTTCATGCAGCTATTGATGGGTCGGAAGCCTACTGAAGATGACCCACCTTGACCTATTTATATTGAGGTCAAAGGCTAGTACTGGGTATAACTTTTGAAGGATTATCCCTAGTCTCTCCAAATTGATTGACTAGAACTCTTGAATTTAACTGACCTTGAACTGTTTTATCAAGGTCAATTTCTAGTTATTGCAATATCTCATTGGGATCATGGCTTGGCTCTCCAAAGTTGACCGACCTTGATCTATTTTATCAGAGTCAAATTCTGGTTAATACAATATGTTTTAAATGGTCATAGTTAGGCTTTTCAAGTTCATACTTAAGTCACCTGTGATGGGCCAGAAGCATATAAATAAGTTGACCAACCTTGACGTATTTCATCAAGATCGATTTCTAGTTAATTCGATATGTTGTAGGATTATAGTTATTAGATAACTATTTCGTTATGTTACCATATAATGATGGATAATAACCACACACTTAAAATCTGCTAGCTGATGATGGACCATCAGGGATGAGACTGTGGAACCTTTCCTATCAAATCCCATGAGCACAGTTTATTGCTTAACTTCATCCACTTACACTTGTACTCGCCTTTCTGCCTTGAAAACCAGATGTAGGAGAAGGGGGGGGGGGAGACCTCCCAGTCACCATAACAATAACAAACTTGATGTTTCTATTTCTTGCAGATGAAAATTTCATCGCTAAACATGACAAAGAATATCTCCTTTCCATGGCAAACCGTGGAAAGGACACCAACGGTTCACAATTCTTCATGTAAGTATTTAACACTGTAGAAACCTTTCATAATGTGAGAATTTCCTTTTCAGCTTCCTCTCAATGCGCTGATGTCATTACAAAGCTAGTTTATGCTACTGTGTATGTCTATCATTCAGTTCAATTACTAAAAAACTATTAATCTTAATTTAAGTATATTTTATTTATTATGTTCAATTGAAGTATTATGGCTGTAAATATGAAAATATTTCAGAACACTGACAATGGAAAAAAATAAAGATTTTCTTAAAATGACCAATTCATTTTGTTATTTATATACATATGAAATATGCTATTGTCATGCAGCTGTGAACGTTTTGGGAGATAACTTTAATTTTGTCATGATTTTTGTGGTCCAGTTAATTTTAAAAACAATTGATCTTGTTGGTTAGTAAAGCTTTGAAGCCATAATTTGGAAATTTGTAAAAATAAAATTTTTGGATGTTGCCACCAAATGGAGATTGTGTTGTATTTTTTCTGTTGGGACCTGCGTGCCACCATATTTGTTATGTACTTCCTTTCACAGCCAGTGTGCACGGGAACTCCTACATTCATTATTTTTGTCCAATTTTTGCATTGTTATGCAGAAAAAAGACTTCCAACTGGTCAGGTGCAAAATGAAGGTAAACCTATAACGTTTTAAGCTGAGGTTGCTATAAACGGTTGTAAATATGGCACTGACGATTCTCGCAGGTTATACTTCTGACATGTATCAGGTATTCCATCAGGCTTACACTATGTCAATTCAATATACTTATGTCATTTATATATGTATGCTGATTCGCAGTGATTTCTTCTGTCCATTCACAATCGTATTTCTGCTGGTGCTTTTACAACTCTTCTTCCCAAAGCTGGAGACAGATAAAATCATGAAAGATGAGCGGATAAGATAGCAGATTTGGAAACGATTTGAACAGTGCTGCATGCTTGGAATGTTATCATATTAGCAGTACATGGATCAGTTGTTTGACAGTAGATCATAATTACTTGTATATTATGGAGATAACTTATGCTCTAAAATAACCTGCTGAATTCATTGCAGCTAGGTTTAAATTAAAACTTACTGTACATTTCATGAGAACTAGACTTAGATTCAGCTTAGGGCTGTTCCATTTAAAACGGTATGGGAGGGGAGGAAGGCACTCAATATATTATTCTATGTGTCATGGGAGGAAATTCCCTTCAATCCATGTTACAACATTGGGAAGACCAATAAAATTTCTATGGGTGGTGGGGTATAATTCAAAGCTGCCTTCTGCCCCTCCCATACCTTTTTAAATGGAACAGCCCTTAGATGTCTGTGTTATTATACTGATCTTGATTATGGATGCCCATTTTGTACATGGTAAGTGGAATAATACATCAATAAGAATGAAGACTAGAATCTCTTTGATACCAGTGAATAATATAAAGGCCCCATTTATATCTCTGCAATTTTGTGTACATGTGATTTCATGTATTCAAATTTGTTGGGAATAAACGAGTTGCACAGTGCATTTGACCAAATCTGATTGTGTTCACAGATTTTATTAATGCAAGTTGGTGCAGAAGTTTGAAAGGGCTCAGCTTCAACCAGACACACCGAGTGCAAATGCAGACTTTTGGCAAGATTGTTGTCTTGTAAATATAATTGTATGGATAGACTGTAGTACTACTTGAGCAGCTGTGGGCATAATAAAGTTGCAGAAATATAATAGGGGCCTCAATGCATTATATTGAAGGTATGTCTTCATGAGTTGACAATACAAGAGCGTTGCAGATTGACATTATCTTTTCCTAACCTATTTTTTTTCTCTTTCATTATTCTGTCGATCACAGAACTACAAAACCAGCCCAGCATTTGGATGGGTGAGTAGCACATTTTATATTGTTGAACCTGTTGAATGGCAAAATGGCATTGAGTGCAAAGCAGAATTATCACAATGTTTCAAAGTTTTTATATTGCATCCAAAGTATGAAAGTAACTGCAGCATCGAACTCGTTTTAGGAGATGAACAATACAAATAAATCTTCATTTGTGCATTGAATCTGGTGTCATCATGGAAATTTCTGTGACAGTATGTGACAATGCCAAGTGTAAATACCCACTGTGGTTGTTTTTGAAATTGAAAACATTCTTTGATACCTATCCTCATGGACTTCCACAGAAAAACACTAGGTGAGAGCAACTGAATGTTGGCGGTTTTTACCCCTTATCCAAAATTGACAAAACTACCACAATATCTCAAGAATGACTATGACCACCCCAAACTTAGCTCACATATGCATGTGGTCGCAAAATAGAAGCCCATTGAAAATCATTGGGATTGACCAGGGCAAATTACATGTAGGTCAAATTTGTCACTAATTGCTTCTTACCAAAATGGGGAAAATTTGACCTTGGGAAGTTTGATTTATTGAGCATCAAGCATGTATTTAGTGTTACGGCTTTTAAGTGTTATACACGCATTTGGCTGTCATATTTTTTTTAACTAGTATGGTGACCCCCCATTTTTATATGCCCGCTGAAAAAGCGGACGTGTTATGGCATGGCGCTGTCCATCTGTCCGTTTCGTGCATATTTGAGTTCAGACTGAGCTCTTGTTATTTCATGGATCACCTCTTAACCTGATGAAAAAATACTGAAATTTTAAAAAAACATTCAACCTCTAGAAACGAATGTCCTTTACTGCCTTAATCTTAAAAAAACTAAGCCTCAATTTCAGTCACACATGTATGCATGGTGTTGTGGAACAGAAGCTGATTGAAATCATCATCGCTAATTATTTGTTCTCATCTATTGCTTGCTCCTCAACCAAGATCATAGTTGAATATACCCTATTTTTACACTGAAAAACTGATCTCGACAAGCCAATGCCTAATTCCAAATTAGGCAACATATCAAAGTTCTTAACACAGAAAAACGTTCTGGTCCCATGATGCATCTACCCTACTTCCAAGATCCTCCAGTGTTGGCCATACCCTTTCTCTCTTTTCACTTCGATTTCATCGAGTTCAGACATCCGACCAAGTGCTATATACAGTCTTCTGGCATGTCTGAGAACAACTGTTGAGAAGTATCTTCTACACATTGACAGTCATTCGTATTGAAATTATGGCATTCTTATGTATTGCGTGAGTTTGGGATATGCCTGCTGAAGATCACCACACAAACCGTCCAACAAGCAGCGGATTGCTTTGTATTTGTAATGGCTGCTGTGGAGAGTGCTGTTAATGACCCAATGACTAATTTGATCTGTATGTTTGGTCTATGGAAAGGCTCACCTCTGATTGTCCATATTGTGACTGACACCTTTGTAACTCCACTTCAACGTTCTGTTACTTCGCATAAAGAGTTGCAGTTTGGGGCTTCAAGTGTTTTTTCACCATAGTGTTTGGCCTGGTTGCTGCTTTCCTGCATTCAAGTACCACTTACACGATTCCCTCATCAGGAACTCATCCAGGCAGCACCTTAGAAGAACCAGACTTTGTTTAGTGTCTCGGGAGTTCCTCAGTTAGATTTTCCATGTCCGAGGTTACTCCGGTCCAGCAATGGGTATTCATCAGCGTGACTGGCTGCACTCTGTTAGCTCAAGCATCAGATTCAGGCTCAAGTTCCGGTCTATTTGCGAGTAAATACATGCAATGCGATCCACTTTGCATCACTCTCGGGTCTTCTCACTTCCATGTTGGATGTCACCTTCAGAGTTCTTCAACTCAGGGCAATACAGATACATTTAACCTGTCATTGGTCAGCCAGTCTAGCAGTTGTTTCAGTACGTGTCACACCAGAGACCTGTGCATTATGCTCATTGCTTATGCATTTTCCACGGCTCCTCTCTTTCAGGGAGATTTGATCTTGTTGGCTCTTCTTGAAACAACCTATTTGGTGTGGCTGCCGTTGATGAGTTTCCACAAAAAACATTTTAACTTTTATACACTCTTATAACTGGTGTCTGGTCACTATCGGACTGTCCTAGTCCATTGTCATCTTCATTTTCTTTCGACCCACCGCCTCCTGTCTGGTTCTAAGCAGTGGTTTATGGAGATTAATTTTTTCAGTGTAAAAACTTGGAATAATTATTTTCATGTTTTTGAACAAAAATTCACCTCCACAAATGGTGATTGATCCACCCAGCTTCCCCAGTGGAATGTTAAACTTGATGGTGAAAAGTGAGATAGAGTATAGCCAACACTGAGGGACAGATGCATAATGGGAACAGAAGGCTTTTTTGTTAAGGACTTCGATATGTTACCTAATAGGGAATTAGGCATTTGTTTGTGGAGGTCAGTTTTTGTTTAAAGACATGGTTATTTCAAATTTTCCAATTCTCAAATGTTGAGTATGTAATTGTCAGTTGTATGGTCAACAGTGAGAGTTAGTCGAGTGGGAAATATTGGCTGCATATTTTGTTGTCATTGTTTTGTTTTAAAATGTATTAGTATTCGTGTTTCAGAGTTCATGTTGTGTTTGGTCATGTGATCAGTGGACAAGATGTTGTCAAGATTGTAGAGAATCAACCAACAGATGACAAGAGTCGACCTGTCAATGGGGTAACCATTGGCAACTGTGGGGAACTAGTCCTCCAGATTAAACGCAAAGGTAATGACAATACATATTTACAGATTCTCAAAGCAGAATCTAAACTTAATTTTATGAGTCTTAAAATTTGTTCGTCGATAATAATTGAGTATCCATATTTTAATATATTATTCACGTTTATTTCATCAAATCTCAACATGTTACTCGATTTTTATCTCGCCTTGCGAAGTAAAGGGGAGATATTGTGAGGGGGGGGGGGAAGAGGATGTCGTCGTCGGTGTCCCTGGCATGGAAATGATAAGGTTTTTAGTTTAGCAAATTCAAAAGAAAAATTAAGAAAAAAATATTTTAAAAAGTATGGGGGGTGGGTATTCCACCTTGGGTCTCACTTATGGATCCACCCCTAGGGATTCCATGGTGTTCCAATGTTAAAATCCCTGTGATAGAGTTTTCCGTCAAGATAAAGTGCACATGTACATAGAAAATATGCTGCAGTTGTGAGGTGTCGCTGGATGATTATCAAACTTGATACACATTTGTCTTATGATCAGAGGATGTACCTGTGCTATTTTTTACATGAAAAATTAATATTTGTCCAAATTATTGCAAATGATTGGGTTTTTTGTTTAGCAAAATTGTACATGCCATTATTTTCATCTGATGACGATACAGCTCACCAATCCCCAGTGTACGAGTTGTCACAGCGAAACAGCTCACCAGTTACCAATATATGAGTTGTCAGATCATTTCCATCATAGCTCTCTAGATTTGTATCTAATACCGCTTATATGCTGATGCTAGGGGCCGTGTGGTCATATCATCCAAGTTGCCACATGAACAGGTACAATAAAAGCGTACCTGAGATACAACACATATCACGAATCGTTAGATTCTTGGTATGTGCTTTAGAATAGGTTAACCGGAAGACTATACTGTGAAGTCCTGTGATTCTGTCAGTATGTCGGCACCTCTTCCCACTTTTCTTATATGTGTTGTAATTTGTACACATGTACATAGAAAGTTTGCTGCAGTTGTCAGCTGTAAATGGATGGTTATGAAACTTGGTACACATGTTTCTTTGGATTAGAGGATGTACCAGTGCTATTTTTGAGATGAAATATTATTTTTTGTTCAAATTATGGCAATTGAGTTTTTTGTTTAGCAAAGTTTTAGGCCTCATACATACAGGCCAGGTTAGCTAGTTTAAGCTAAGCAGCAGTTGTCTGTTCAACAAGGGAGTCCTTCGAAGCTTTATATCTGTTGCAGTTTCATGCAGCTGGCTCATGCCAAAGCTCCTCCCCTTTGTATTATCATTTTTATTGAGCTCGTTGCTTTAGCTGCGGAAAGCTCAAAAAAGGGATCTACATGTGACGGCTGTGTACCTGTCCCTGTCTGAAAAAGTTATTTTTTCCCCGTCCACAGCTTCTCAGCCTCACACTATGTCTCCTGATCTAAGCACCACCATCTATCTCCTAAACTAAGCTTCGTCGACTGCCGACCCCCATATATTCCTGGAGCTTATTCAACACTTATTCTACCCATCATCTACATTCGGGAACATGTCCTCTCCCCCAAGGCACCAAGCCCCATCCACTACCTCCTAAACTAAGACTTGCCTGACCCCCTACCATCATATCTTCCTGGAGCTTACACCATGCTGCACTTATTTAAACTATATGCTAACTTCAGGAACATGTCCCCACCCCTGCAGCACTATGCCCCATCCTCTGTCTTCCAAACTAAGCCTCGCCTGACCCCATACCCTCATATATTTCTGAAGCTTACACAATACTAATCTTATTCAATCCATCCACTACCCTCGGGAACATAGAACTCCACCGGGGCACCAATCCCCATCTTCTATCTCCTAAAATAATCCTCACCCGACCACCTACCCTCATATATTCCTGGAGCTTATGCCATGCTGCACTTATTCAACCTATCCACTACCCTCGTGAACATGCCCCCAATCCCGGGGCACCAAGCCCCATCCTTTATCTCCTAAACTAAGCCTCGCCCGACCCCATACCCTCATATATTCCAGGAGCTTACACTACCCTCGGGAGTATGTTCCGACTCCCGGGCACCAAGCCGTACCCTCTATCTCCAAAACTGATCCTCGCCCGACGCTCATATATTGCGGTCGAGCTTATGTATCCAAAATATCTTGACAGAAACTTGAAATTTGTGTGTAGCCTTTGTAGTGTAGGTTTTGATAAAGGTTTGCCCACTTTTTATACGCCCGCTGAAAAAGCGGACGTGTTATGGGATGGCGCTGTCCGTTGTTCATGTCGGCTGAATATCGCGCACTTTTCAAACTACAGACATGATGTTTGGTAAGTAGGTGCATTAGAGGGAGACAATATGTCATGCGTTGCTTTCGTTCATGTGGGCCGTTTCCTTGGCAACCAGACAAACCCTCTTTTTCTCACCCATTGTAAAGGTAGTTTCTCTCATGTCTGGACTGTATATCGCACACTTTTCAAGCTACTGATCTGAAGTTTGGTAGGTAGGTGCATTAGGGGGAGACGACATGTCGTGCGTTGCTTTCGCTCATGTGGGCCATTTCCATGGCAACCAGACACATCCTCTTTATCTCAGCCATCGTAAAGGTAGTTTCTCTCATGTCCGGACTGTAGATTGCACACTTTTCAAGCTACTGATCTGAGGTTCGGTAGGTAGGTGCATTAGGAGGAGATGTGTCATGTGTTGCTTTGGCTCATGTTGGTAATTTCCATGGCAACCAGACAAACTCTCTTTCTCTCGTGTCCGGAATGTATATCGCACACTTTTCAAGCTACTGATCTGAAGTTTGGTAGGTAGGTTCATTAGTCCTGGCTGTATATCGCACACTTTTCAAGCTTCGGATCTGGACTTTGGTAGGTAGGTGCATTATGAGGAGACTTTTCATGTGTTGCTTTCACTCATGTGGGCCGTTTCCATGGCAACCAGACACCTCTTTATCCCAGCCATTGTAAAGGTAGTTTCTCTCATGTCTGGGCTGTGTATCACATACTTTTCAAGCTACGGATCTGGTTTGGTAGGTAGGTGCATTAAGGGGAGACGTGTTATTGGATGGCGCTTTCCATGGGGCTTCAGACAGTCCATCCTAACACATATGGGAATTGATGGAGCATTTTTCCAGTGATTACTTCACTAAACGATCTTGACTGACAGTGATGATTCACAAATTCAGTAAATCTTTCCAAATAAAGCTGTTTTCAATACTCCGTACAGTCCTTCTTTTCTTATACAACACGAATAACTACCACATGTAACAATCCATACAGTGCTGAAAGTTTTCAATTCACTGTTCAGACTGATATGTGTTTCGGGCGTATTCTGAGTTCAGACTGAGCACTTGTTCAACCTGTGTATTCGATTGATGTTTACAGCAGAAAAGAAGAAGAAAAAAGCTGCTTCAGAATCAGAGAGTTCTTCAGACAGCGAGGATTCCAGCTCTGAATCTGAAGGAGCCAAAGATAAAGATAAAGATAAAGATAAAGATAAAAAGAAAAGGAAAAGGAAGAAGAAAGAAAAGAAGCAAGACAGCAAGAAAAGGAAGAAGGATAAAAAACATGAAGAACCGTAAGATTAATTCATTAATAACAAACTTTAATCAGTAGACCTGAACCTGATGACGTTTCATCTCACTTCTGTCACATGATGCAATGTACATCCATGAAAATTAAATGGAAGGTGAGGATCATAATACAATTCCACTACTCGGCCACTTGATATGAGGTGAACGTGAACTG
This sequence comes from Hanleya hanleyi, assembly GCA_036873755.1. NCBI lineage: Eukaryota > Metazoa > Mollusca > Polyplacophora > Lepidopleurida > Hanleyidae > Hanleya > Hanleya hanleyi. The sequence goes on along the minus strand of JAVTVY010005616.1, from coordinate 13,633 downwards.
TTATTTGACTTTTGACCCTCACTCCTCGAGGTACTGAGCCCTTACTCTCACTTCTAAACAGTTTGCAATCTTGGAATGGATCTTAGGGTAACTTATCACTTCCAAACCATGGATCAATGGATGTCATCAAAAATTCTGTTCAATAAGTATTTCCGTATTTGTGAATGGATCAGTCAAATTAGATCCTTATATTTAATGAAATTCCATGATACACTAGTCTACAAGTATTTCCCTTTATTGATTAGCCCTGAGAATGGAGAAAAGAATGGGAACAAAGAACGTGAGCCCATCTCCACTGTGTTTGCTGAGATTCGCCCTGAGGAAATACCTGACATTCCCACACAAAAGTTCCTCATGAGAGGAAACCCTGATGAGGAAGAAAGCAGGTCAGTTATATACTTCGTTTTAGATAAGTGATTTAACTGTCTGAATCAGACTGATGTAAACTGTTAAGAAATTTAACCATTATGGCAAATCCTCTAGGAGGTACACATTATGCTCATGAACATGGTCCTTTGCCTTCAGCCTGGATAGGGGTAGAATTTGGGTGGGAGTTAGCTCGCCCAAAGATTCATCTCAATGGTTGCTTGTGTGTATCCAGTTGGATTTACATCATTCTTGGTCATGAATACTTTTTTTCTTGTTTGCTAAACTAAATTCCCCTCAATTCAGTCTCAGCCTGTCAGATAAGGAACCATAGGTTCTGCGTGGATAGGGTAATTGAAGCGAGACTGGGCCACATCATCCATTGAGATCCGCGGTTCTAATAACCTATTGTACTGTATTGGAGATCACTCAGTGTCACTTCTGCCTATGTTCCTGCTGCCATATAAGTGGTAGAAGTTGTAGTTTGTGTTTGTGGAATGTTTTGGATAGAATACACAGATACTCTGTTTACCATGAGGCAGATGTACATGTATTCAGTCTAATAGGCTATAGTCTCTTTGAGAATATAATCCTCAAGTAGCCACTGTCACTGCATGGTCTTTTATAATGACATCCCCTTCACAAGCAGCAGATTCAAAGGTGACAATAATTGCTGGTTTGATTCTTGGGATTCTCACAGAGAATTTTGTTGGGAATTCAACTAAATTCTTGCAAAATTTTGCTCAATTCCTTCCCCTGCTGGAGAACTGCATGAAAGAACATTCAGTTATGGGGTAGTTTTAAACATCATCCAATGAAATTGTTAGATGTTACCTTTGAATGCGAAGCATGGTTGTTAAATTCTCTAATAATTTAATCACCCCTTTACAAATCATTAACTGGCAATCAATTCTAATAAATTTGACCACCCTTGAAATCATTATAACATTTAATTATCTGCATTATTTTAGATCATTGTATCAACTTCCAACTTCAATAAATTTGATCCCCCTTGATTTTATCCTGTGGTTGAATTTTGGGGAAGTTATAATATTCTGATCCTGCAAGATACATGTACTAGGCACTTAGCGTGGGAGATACTAGCCATTGGAAATCGATGGACCATGATTACCATCCCGATAATCTGATCATAACAGGTCTTGTTTGTTATCTTGTTTTCAGAACATTAGCATATCCATAATCCAGCCTATTTTTTTATAGGAGGCAAAAGTCACCCCCTGGTTATGGTAAAGGGAGACAAGCCCAGCGAATGCCATATTCAAGAACTTACTCTGGGTCTGGTAGGAAGATCAAAGGCAGAGGAACCATTGTTAGTACATTTTTTATTGATTGTACTTTTATTCACAAGTTTGTATGTGTTGGGAGAACTGTAAACCTTTACACAATTTTTATTGAATTTTTTTTCTCAATGCACGAGTTGGCTCAAAATTGTCTCATTATCCTCATGAGCATGGTCCATTGTAATCTGGCCGGCAGAAATGCACAAAACATCTGGTTATGGGTTAGTTTATTCTACTGTGAAAAAAAGTGAAATCAGTGTAAAGAATCTTCACTGTGAACACACAAACTGTATGTCTTCCCAAAAAAAATAAAAAATTTGTCCCTAGTATGTTTTTCTGCTTTGTGATTTTAGCGGTACAGATCCCATAGTCGGAGTCAGACACCCCCTCACTGGCGCAGAGAGATGGACCGGCTCAAACCTGCTTCCGCCATGGAGGAAGGGGAGGAGCCACCAGAGGTTGAGGATCACTGGGAACATACAGACCGTCAAGGCAGACAAGAAGATGACCGAGGACGAATTAACAGAGGTCGAGATGACCGGGCTAGAAATGACCAAGGTGGTGAGATCAGAGGTCGAGACGAGCGAGGCGGTGATGACAAAACTCGAGATGATCGAGGTCGATTTGACCGAAGTGGTGATGACAGACGTCGATTTGAACGAAGTGATGATGACAGAGGTCGATTGAACCGAGGTGGTGATGAAAGAGGTAGATTTGCTCGAGGTCGTGAGGAGCGAGGTGGTGAAGAGAGAGGTCGATTTGCTCGAAGCAGCGATGAAAATTGGGCTGACAGAGCTGGGGGAGATGGCAGACAGATGCGGGATCGCCATCGCAGTGGAGAGTTCGGGGGAGGCAATTCCAGGGGAGACAACTTTAGAGGTGGCAATTTTGGAGGTGACAATGCAAGAGAAGGTGGCAGTCGACGGGGTCATGTGTCAAGAGAAAATGTTGAACGACGTGAGAGGGAACTACAGCAGAGAATGGACATTGGTGGCCGGCTTGGTGATCGCTTTCAACAGGGGAGGCATCGAGGTGAAGTTGAAGAGGAAATCCGGTAAGTAGATCAAATGGATAGTGCTCATTGTTACCATGGCTAATATAAGAAATTGGAAGTACCAAAAAAAAATTAAGATGGTCCCAATTGTGAGTGCCAAATAACTGCACTTCAAAACTGTTGTTGGATCAGATTGTGTGGGATGGAATGCCAGATCTCCCATGTCATTAGACATGGGATTTCTTATTCAAATATTGTGTCTTTAATTTCCAGGGAGATTCAGATGGCTGAGAAGAATGCTGATTCAGAAGACACTGAGAAAAGACACAAGGAGAAAAAGTGAGATTTCGATACATAACATAAATCAATAATTAAAATGTTGTATAAATCAATAAATTAATAATTGAAATCTCGTTTTTATCTTCTTGTGAACTTGTGTGCACATTGGATCTACCAGCTGTTCCATTTTGTTATCATCATGTTTTCATGCATCATGGGTTGGGGTTTATAAAAGCATAGTCTGACAAGTTTCTTGTTAGCAATACAATTTGAAATCTTTTTGTTCAATTCACCCCAAATTTTGAATGTAATTAGGGAATAGCTTTCATCATATTGATAATAGAGCTCAAAGGTCACCCGAAAACTACATCTAGCTTGACTGGACTATATTCGTAGGTAGGCAAGCATAATTGGCAGATACAGCTACCAAATTATTTATCTACATGTACTTGTATTGTAGAAGCCTACAAAAAAAATTATCCGCCTCCGCCTTTATTTCATAGAGCTTTGCCCCTTTTGTGATATGTGCTTGAATGTAGCTGTTAAATCTGCAGAATAATGACATGCTGTAAAAAGGACAATTCTGAATGATTAATAAATATAGCCCAGGCCTGATTTATTGGACACCATGAATTTGGGCGCTCAAACAAATCTTCTCTCTGAACAGGCTGAAACCAATACTAGTGCAAGTACTGTTGCCAAATATTAGGCTGTATTTAGACCATTTAATACTCCCACAGCTTCCATGGGCTTCGACAGTCCCATATCGTGGCCTATTTCACTATAACCTATCACACTCTGCGCCATGTATGGGTGCCCAAACTGAAAGTCGAGATCAGGCCCTATATGTTGCACATTCTCAGCATATTTCTCAATTGCTCGGGGGAAGCCGAGGGGTTTTGTGAGTCTCGCCCTCATGTTAGATCTTCTCTAGAATCCAATTTTAACTATTGTTCTCTTGTTTGGTTTAACTGCTTGAAGTATGACATTGCCCAATAAGATAGGTTTGCGGGAAATAGATCTTTGTTATGTCATTCTAAGACTGTCTTCACACAATCAACTCCTGGTGAACTCAAACATTCCAACTTTAATTTTGCATTGCTACACAAGTTAAATCCATGGTATGTCAGTGAATTATTCATAGAAAAAGACACAAATTTATAATCTGAGGGGTGTATACAAATTCTTGATTTTAAAACCATAAGTCATGGCCTGAACTCGCTACCAGCTCTGTGGAGAGGATTTTCGGATGTCATTGCCATGTCTCTAGAACTGTTCACAGTTTAAAACATTCGTAAAATCATGGCTGGAACCTGGTAACTAAATTTTTGATTGCAATTTTCATGTACAAACTAACATATACCTTGCATAGTTTTTTTTTAGAATTTTGTATTTATGCTTGAATTTGAATGAACAATTTATTTGATTAATTTGAATGTTGTGATATATATTTGAATACAGTCAATGAAGATAGCTCTGATCCATTGAGAGCTAATGTTTTTAGTAATAAAAAAAAATCGACTCTAATTAAAGGTATATCTCCTCCCAAAACATGTTCTATATTCATGGAAATGCTCGCCCACATGTATTTGTACATGGGTCTCTATTTAGCTTTTTATTTTGTCAGACAAAAGAAGCATAAGAAACAGAAGAAGCATAAGAAGAACAAGGAAGGTGATGATAATGTTGTAAAGGAATGCTCAGAGTCTCCATCTCCCAGAAAAGACAACAGAACAAGTGAAAGCGAGTCAAGGCCACCTAAAACAGCGTTGGACAGGGCAAGGTCAAGGTCACCAAAAAAAGGAAGAACTGAGCCAGAATCTGCCTCCAGATCACCAAAGACAGCCAGGGCTAGAAAACATTCCCGAGGGTCAAGGTCACCAAAGAGTTCCGCCAAAGGACACAAATCTAGATCGAAGTCCGCTTCACCAGTGCGACGCAGTTCAAGGCCACAGTCTGAATCTCCTCCCTGGAAAAAAGGTAGGAATCGATCACAGTCTGGTCAGAAGTCGCCAAAAGCTAGAGAACGGTCAAGATTGGAATCCGGGGCCAATCAAGAAGATAGGCGGAGAGACCACATGAGAGAAGGAAGGGACAGATCCAAGAAGAAGTCTCGCTCAAGGTCATCATCGAGAGATTCTCCTGATGGTAGAAGACAATCCAAGTCGAGCAGGTCAAAGTCCTTTGGGACAGCATCCAGCAGGAGCCCTGCTAAAAGAGCACAGGCTCTTCTCAGGTTAGTACTTCTATATTGTGAACACAATTATTCTGATAACCAAAAGCTTGGTTCAATTGATTAAACCTCAGTTGGCTTGGAAGTGACGATACTCACACTTTCAATGGCAAAGGCATATAGTATGTTAGTTACACTTCACACTATCAATGGCAAAGACATATAGTATCATGTATGTAAGTTACACTTCACACTATCAATGGCAAAGGCATATAGTATCATGTATGTAAGTTACACTTCACACTATCAATGGCAAAGGCATATTGTTTCATGTATGTAAGTTACACTTCACACTATCAATGGCAAAGGCATATAGTATCATGTATGTACGTTACACTTCACACTATCAATGGCAAAGGCATATAGTATCATGTATGTAAGTTACACTTCACACTATCAATGGCAAAGGCATATAGTATCATGCATGTAAGTTACACTTCACACTATCAATGGCAAAGGCATATAGTATCATGTATGTAAGTTACACTTCACACTATCAATGGCAAAGGCATATAGTATCATGTATGTAAGTTACACTTCACACTATCAATGGCAAAGGCATATTGTATGTAAGTTACACTTCACACTATCAATGGCAAAGGCATATTGTATCATGTATGTAAGTTACACTTCACACTATCAATGGCAAAGGCATATAGTATCATGCATGTAAGTTACACTTCAGACTATCAATGGCAAAGGCATATAGTATCATGAATGTAAGTTACACTTCACACTATCAATGGCAAAGGCATATAGTATCATGCATGTAAGTTACACTTCACATTATCAATGGCAAAGGCATATAGTATCATGCATGTAAGTTACACTTCAGACTATCAATGGCAAAGGCATATAGTATCATGTATGTAAGTTACACTTCACACTATCAATGGCAAAGGCCTATAGTATCATGCATGTAAGTTACACTTCACACTATCAATGGCAAAGGCATATAGTATCATGCATGTAAGTTACACTTCACACTATCAATGGCAAAGGCATATTGTATCATGTATGTAACTTACACTTCACACTATCAACGGCAAATGCATATAGTATCATGTGTGTAAGTTACACTTCACACTATCAATGGCAAAGGCATATTGTATCATGTAAGTTACACTTCACACTATCAATGGCAAAGGCATATAGTATCATGTTTGTAAGTTACACTTCACACTATCAACGGCAAAGGCATATTTTATCATGTATGTAAGTTACACTTCACACTATCAATGGCAAAGGCATATAGTATCATGCATGTAAGTTACACTTCACACTATCAATGGCAAAGGCATATAGTATCATGCATGTAAGTTACACTTCACACTATCAATGGCAAAGGCATATTGTATCATGTATGTAAGTTACACTTCACACTATCAACGGCAAAGGCATATAGTATCATGTATGTAAGTTACACTTCACATTATCAATGGCAAAGGCATATAGTATCATGTATGTAAGTTACACTTCACACTATCAATGGCAAAGGCATATAGTATCATGTATGTAAGTTACACTTCACACTATCAATGGCAAAGGTATATTGTATCATGCATGTAAGTTACACTTCACACTATCAACGGCAAAGGCATATAGTATCATGTATGTAAGTTACACTTCACACTATCAATGGCAAAGGCATATTGTATCATGTATGTAAGTTACACTTCACACTATCAATGGCAAAGGCATATAGTATCATGTATGTAAGTTACACTTCACACTATCAATGGCAAAGGCATATTGTATCATGCATGTACGTTACACTTCACACTATCAATGGCAAAGGCATATAGTATCATGCATGTAAGTTACACTTCACACTATCAACGGCAAAGGCATATAGTATCATGCATGTAAGTTACACTTCACACTATCAATAGTATGTTAGTTTATGCTTGACAATTTCTTTGGCAAAGGCTGTATATACAAAGATATGCGTCACATTGTTACTGGCAAAAGTGAGTGAGTGAGTGAGTGTGTTAGGGTTTAAGACTGCGTTCAGCACTATTTCATATAGCGACGATATAACTAACTATGATATGATTAGCTGGACATGCATATAGTACAGTTACATTTCACACTTTCACTGGCAAATGACCATGAGAACCAATGACTTTGCAAAATGGTACTCTTGTAAAATCTCATACTCGCGAGATCAGTAAAATCAGTAAAATCAGTACATCAGTAAAATCAACGGCAAAGGCATATTGTTTCATGTATGTAAGTTACACTTCACACTATCAATGGCAAAGGCATATAGTATCATGTATGTACGTTACACTTCACACTATCAATGGCAAAGGCATATAGTATCATGTATGTAAGTTACACTTCACACTATCAATGGCAAAGGCATATAGTATCATGCATGTAAGTTACACTTCACACTATCAATGGCAAAGGCATATAGTATCATGTATGTAAGTTACACTTCACACTATCAATGGCAAAGGCATATAGTATCATGTATGTAAGTTACACTTCACACTATCAATGGCAAAGGCATATTGTATGTAAGTTACACTTCACACTATCAATGGCAAAGGCATATTGTATCATGTATGTAAGTTACACTTCACACTATCAATGGCAAAGGCATATAGTATCATGCATGTAAGTTACACTTCAGACTATCAATGGCAAAGGCATATAGTATCATGAATGTAAGTTACACTTCACACTATCAATGGCAAAGGCATATAGTATCGTGCATGTAAGTTACACTTCACATTATCAATGGCAAAGGCATATAGTATCATGCATGTAAGTTACACTTCAGACTATCAATGGCAAAGGCATATAGTATCATGTATGTAAGTTACACTTCACACTATCAATGGCAAAGGCCTATAGTATCATGCATGTAAGTTACACTTCACACTATCAATGGCAAAGGCATATAGTATCATGCATGTAAGTTACACTTCACACTATCAATGGCAAAGGCATATTGTATCATGTGTGTAACTTACACTTCACACTATCAACGGCAAATGCATATAGTATCATGTGTGTAAGTTACACTTCACACTATCAATGGCAAAGGCATATTGTATCATGTAAGTTACACTTCACACTATCAATGGCAAAGGCATATAGTATCATGTTTGTAAGTTACACTTCACACTATCAACGGCAAAGGCATATTTTATCATGTATGTAAGTTACACTTCACACTATCAATGGCAAAGGCATATAGTATCATGCATGTAAGTTACACTTCACACTATCAATGGCAAAGGCATATAGTATCATGCATGTAAGTTACACTTCACACTATCAATGGCAAAGGCATATTGTATCATGTATGTAAGTTACACTTCACACTATCAACGGCAAAGGCATATAATATCATGTATGTAAGTTACACTTCACATTATCAATGGCAAAGGCATATAGTATCATGTATGTAAGTTACACTTCACACTATCAATGGCAAAGGCATATAGTATCATGTATGTAAGTTACACTTCACACTATCAATGGCAAAGGTATATTGTATCATGCATGTAAGTTACACTTCACACTATCAACGGCAAAGGCATATAGTATCATGTATGTAAGTTACACTTCACACTATCAAAGGCATATTGTATCATGTATGTAAATTACACTTCACACTATCAATGGCAAAGGCATATAGTATCATGTATGTAAGTTACACTTCACACTATCAATGGCAAAGGCATATTGTATCATGCATGTACGTTACACTTCACACTATCAATGGCAAAGGCATATAGTATCATGCATGTAAGTTACACTTCACACTATCAACGGCAAAGGCATATAGTATCATGCATGTAAGTTACACTTCACACTATCAATGGCAAAGGCATATAGTATCATGCATGTAAGTTACACTTCACATATCAACGGCAAAGGTATATAGTATCATGTATGTAAGTTATACTTCACACTGTCAATGGCAAAGGCATATAGTATCATGCATGTAAGTTACACTTCACATATCAACGGCAAAGGCATATAGTATCATGTATGTAAGTTATACTTCACACTATCAACGGCAAAGGCATATAGTATCATGTATGTAAGTTACACTTCACACTATCAATAGTATGTTAGTTTATGCTTGACAATTTCTTTGGCAAAGGCTGTATATACAAAGATATGCGTCACATTGTTACTGGCAAAAGTGAGTGAGTGAGTGAGTGTGTTAGGGTTTAAGACTGCGTTCAGCACTATTTCATATAGCGACGATATAACTAACTATGATATGATTAGCTGGACATGCATATAGTACAGTTACATTTCACACTTTCACTGGCAAATGACCATGAGAACCAATGACTTTGCAAAATGGTACTCTTGTAAAATCTCATACTCGCGAGATCAGTAAAATCAGTACATCAGTAAAATCAGTACATCAGTAAAATCAGTAAAATCAGTACATCAGTAAAATCAGTACATCAGTAAAATCAGTACATCAGTAAAATCAAGGCTAGATTGGAATTGCACTTGAGGGGATTGAAATCTAATCTAAAAACTCACACTTCTATCAGTTGTGCCAATCACGGAGCCCCACAATTAATCGATTGACAGCCGTGATGTTATATCCATCGGCTTAATGTTTTATTTTATTTAGTTCTTCATTGACCAAGTTTTTGCCATGTATGGTAACGGAAGTGTTGCTTCAATTAACATGAATAAATCAAGGTTATTCAATGAAAAGAAGTCCGTTCGATATAACGTGCAGCAGACTTACACGATCTAATGCCTGCCTTACTGTGGTTTTGTGATGGCTGAGAAGCTATAATTACTGGTGATAGGCAAACCCTTGTTAATCCACTGTTTTGGGAGAATTGAGGTATATAGTTCATGTAAGAGGAGATCCTGCATTTCAACATGACTTGACATGTTAGCAAATGGATCAGTGGCTGATTACTTGCTCATTTTCAACTATTGGAAATCTCATAAATTCACGTCATTTCGTCTCACATGACCAATATGCTGAATTGACCCTAAGACTCTTGTTGTTCTACCGTATTTCTTCTATTTTTTCGAACACTTCAATTTTTTGAACACGTGATTTTTTTCGAGCATAAAAAGCTAAATTCACTTCTAAATATTTCGAACATAATAAAAAATCTCAACATTTGTCTTCTAATTTTGAACATTATAAAACCTGCTGAAAAGAAAGCCCCTTTCGTAAGAAATGGTTGACTCTGAAAAGAGCTGTTGAGGGCGGCGATATGCCAACATTATTGTGAATGTATTCTCTACTTTGCTTGGCGTCTCTCTGTCCTTTTGTGCCTTTTGTAGCAGTTTATGGATCTTTCCCGTATATTTTCTTATTCCCGAAAATATGTATCACAAGGTATCGCCATCCCTCCCTTTTCAATCCTGGAATATCTCCGCTGGGTCGAGGCCCGGTACTGTATACTGTCGCCATATTTATCAAGAACCGGAACCAAGCAACATACACGCTCTCCGCTGGCATGTGGCCTACTGTAATCACTCCTTTTCTCACGGCAATTGCATAAATATTGTGTCGGTTGCCGATGTCTCTTCGGGTGATCAGAATCTTGCCATCAACTGGAGTCGAGAAGTGGGAGCCATGAACAGCGGACGAGAACTCGTATTTCTGCATAATGTTTTGCTTTCAATGTATGTTGGTTTTTTCAAGAATGCTTATATATTTGTACATATAGAACCATTTGGGGTAAATTGCTGAAAATTGGAAGTCCTATGTTTGAAGTGTGAACACCTAATTAAATGAAGGGGCTATCCCAATGAAGCTTCCGTCCAAGTTTGGTGAAATTCCGTCCAGTAGTTCTCAAGATATCTTGCAGGCAAGCCCTGTATATACATGTACAAGTAGATGGACGGACAGACTCTGGACATGGATGAATGCACGTACACACACCAAAACCTAATCAAATGAGGGGGCTATCCCAATGAAGCTTCCATCCAAGTTTGGTGAAATTCCGTCCAGTAGTTCTCAAGATATCTTGCAGACAAGGAAAGGGGACGGACGGACAGACAGACAGACAGCACAAACACTAGATTGGGGGAGACATAATAATTATGAGCTGTTTTGTTGTTCATTAGCAAATGCTGATCAAGGGAGACAACTCTTATTGCTTCATTTCACAGTTCATTGTATATATAGATATAGCTTTATTTAATGAGGGTGACTCGGTCAGTTACAAAACTTCTTCCCGGAGGCCCTCGAGAAAAGATAGTAATACATTACCAATAATACAATATTCTATGTACATGATATAGAAAGATGAGAAGGTAGAGATTAAAGTTGTACAATAACATGAAAAGACAGCATGTGTTAAGACAGATGACTAAGAGCAAGCATTGTGAAGAAATAGTTACCAGTTTCAAACACTTTTCGAAGAAACGAGTCTCGCGGGATGTGAATGGAACTGTCCTGTGAACTTTTTTTTTAATATTTCCAAAACGCATCTTTGGACAACATTCCAAATAATTATTACATTTGATTCCCAAATCTTAAACCTGTTTCAATTCTATGCCTATTAATCTCCGTCAGGAAGATGATACAACGTAGAAAACGGAAGTTAAAACTAAAAGTTAGCTCCCCTAGCGGAGAGTTGTCCGCCCCTAGGAGAGCTCTCCCATCCCATTCCAGCAGGATTACTATATAGACTCTGCAGCAGCCATACTCGCCCTCTATTCTCTGTTGTACCTCGACCAGTACACATCAGGAAGGAAGTGTTTATACAACCTGGGTTGTTGTTGTAACGACCCTCAGTATCCTTATCGGTTTTGACTTGTGTTATTTTCTTGTCGGAAATTCTTTCATTATTGTCGGAAATTCTTTCATTAGTTATGTCTGAGATTCCGATATCTAATGCATGTAATTCGTGTGTGAAATGGTGGTCCAGTTTGGACGCCCACACGGTTTGGTTTTCTTGTAAAGAGTTGTGTTATCAGGCTGGTCGGGCTTACCTTTGCAGGCGTCTGGCGACCCGTTTTCTTTCGGAAGTAGACAGACGTCTGTTGGGAATTGCTTGTAATTGACCTGAAAGCTAACGAAGTTATCGTTGCAATTATATAAATGTTTCCCATGGTTTTAGTAATCTGAACTCGCCCGCCTCTATAAATATACTAGCGGGACGGTTCTACGTCTGGTTAGACAGCCTGCATGTATAGGTTTGGTTATGTATGCAGTCAAACCGGTTCCTTTGTCTTCTTTTACAAAGACTTCTTTAACCTGTCGTGCCTTAGCAGTCCATTGTTCTCGTCGGACAATGAAATGCAGTGGGTTCGCATATTATGCTCGACCTCTCCTTTGTCTTTTGTTTTCACACTCCGTTACCTAAACGGAATAAACGTGTCTTGTCCGTTTCTCCTTTGTGGGTTAATTCATTTATGGTGGGTTATTCAGACCTACCATTGAGTGTCAAAATTGCTCTTGCGGTTTTGTTTATCGATGAATCAGCGATTCTATAATAGCGAAATGACATGTTACGGGACTTCAATTTTAGGATTGAGTTTGGGTAACAAATAGAAACATTGTTTATAAATGTTTAATTTGTATTGGAAATATACTGAAAGTATTCACATTGATGAGGATGTTCACAAGTGATGATCTAAAAGACAAACCATTATTTTCATCTCATCAAATATTATCAACTAGACTATTATCGGGCATGAGGTCAAACTGATATAATGGTGGATTGAGACAGGTTGATTTGGTAACAGATAGAAACATTGTTTATAAATGTTTGATATTTCAATCAATTTCCATCGTTAAATATCCAATCTGTCGACGATTATTGCTTATTAAAATAGTGCATACTGCTTACGAAATCGGTGAGAATTAGACCGGGAATTCTAGTTCTATTTTTCGGCCCTCCCGTTCTCCGGTATGCCGTTCTTGTACTTCGACTCGACGTTTTTCCTACACCGGTCTCGTCGAGTTCATCTGTGATTCCTTTTTCTTCAGTGTAAAGTTAGGAACATACGTCAATGATGGTTTTTCGGATAATTTGGATGCGCTTTTAGCGTTGCTGCCGGATATGCCGTCTACTTCGAATAATCCTCGTATTAAATGTCAGACGAAGGAATACTTCCTCGCCGTATGTTGTCTCACCTATGTCATTTTTGTCAAAGGTTCGATGGTGATTAAATTAATATTTTGGGGATAGTTTTTCTTCCACATTTCTGTCTTGTCAAAATGTTGTTTGGGCAAATTTGTAGACTTCACATGGTCTGTTTTTCCATCTGCCATGTGTTTATTGTCTTCGGACGTACGTCGCGAAATTAATTGGCTCTTGTCGGAGTTTCAAAATTCTTATATCTTGAAATTATTACCCGATATATTTTCTAAAGTCAATATTAATATCGGGCTTATCTGATAACACAGTCCTGCGTGATGGAGACAATGTGTATTCAATATCACGTCTTCACACGAACAATGAGTTCGACCCGCTGTGTTTGGTGTGGGTTTTT
>JAVTVY010005615.1:0-41796 GCA_036873755.1 Hanleya hanleyi | reverse complement strand
TTGATCAGTCTAATATATTGTGATCAGCATCTCCATGTTGGAGAAACTACACTGATAAGATCCTATTATTGTATCATTTTGTTAACTTTACCTTCTAATAAATTTGATGCTCCAATATTTTAGGATCAGAAATTGCGCTTAGGCCTTGCTTTTTGTCCATGTCAGGGGTATCCTTTTGGATGCCCATTACTTCAATGGAAAATTATTATCCAGGCATGTATTCAAATCAGTGAATGGTTTGAAACAATGAGTAATTTATACTCATAACTTCAATATTTAATTCTATTTTTAATGTGTTAATTTGTCTTCTAGTAAGGTGATATCATGCAGTTGGATTAGAGAGAAAACAATTTGTACCCAGTTTCTCTTTTTCGGTTACCTTTTTACGGGTATCCAAGTGGGTACTAGCCCTCCTGATTTATGGGTATGGTAATCCCTCTTATAATTAATCACACAAAGTGAAATTTTGCACTACAAAGTCAGGGAGTGATCAAATTTATTAGAACAGGAAGTTGAAAAAATGGTTCAAAATCTTGCAGATAATCCATTATTTCTTTATTTCAATGATTTCAGAGGATGATCCAATTTTTTAGACCAGCCGATTACATTTTGTCCCCAAAATTGGGGGTCATTGAATTTTGATAGTGGAATTTAATTATTAGAGAGATTACTGTATTTTTCAAATATGGGCATGATGGGATACCCGTCAAAAAGCAAGGCCTTGTACTTCCAGTGATTGAATTATTAAGGTGTTTACCGTACATGCATACATGTATTTTGCAACATAATTAATCTTTTACTTTAAAAAACTTGAAGATTGTAAGACCCCCATAGTATACACATATTCAGAGAATGCATTTGAATAATTCCACACTGTTCAGTTTACTGAATTCAGTTGTCTCTTTCGCACCACCCTGCAAGATATTTTTTTTATTTCTTAAAGATGTAATCAGCCTCAAACCTGGGCTGAAATCGATGTCTCTCAAACTCGGCGAAAGTGACATATGTTACAACAGGTACAAAATGAAACACATTTGACCACAAAAAACTAAACTTGTTTCCACCATTCACGAGAAAATAGAAGGAGTTGATCTCCAAAAATAAACAGCATGGCATGCCGTTTATTTTTCCACGGCCATGTCAACAAGCGTATATACGTATGGTGCATTCTACCAACGTACGCTATGCGACATCACCGAACCGTGGGCACGAGCCATGACGTTATCCCATGGCTGCAGCTGTGCAACATTCAAATTCGTGAGCGTCGCTACGTCACTCATACGTCACGCACAACACACACTCAATGGCGAGACAGAAAAGCCGTCGAAACGGACAGAGTTACAAATTTCTCTGACAAGATATTCTTGCATTCGTTGTATATGACGATCCCACTATCGTCAAATATAATACATATGATGCTTTGGTAATCTTCCCTGCTGAAAAAGCGCACAGGGGAGAGGTTACAAAATCCATCCATTTTGAGGCTGATTACATCTTTAACATTATAACAATATTGAATATATTTATCATTAACAAATTTGTCATTCTCCATTTATTCAGGCGCTCAGATCAAACCATTGTCAAAATGCTTCAAGTATTGTTCAGTTAATTTATTCTATATACATAGAGATTGAGCGCCACTACACGTTTAACAATACCTTCTGCCAGAACCTGGTTCCTCCGTGTATTGCATAGCATTTTGCCTACTGGATGATATTCATATTGTTCAACTCATTCTTAAAGACGGCCGCAAGACTGTAATCACACAGAGCCCCTTCTATCTGTCATCATGTCTGTGATGCTATTTTGTATTCTGCACATGGCTGTTACAGATCTTCATTATCTGTGTAACACAATATCTTTAACCTGATCATCCAAGTTACCAAATACTTCCTTTACATAACATTGTCTATAATTTAATGGATTACATTTGGACTAAAGATAAACTATTTAGTGTTAAGTAAAAAAAGTGTTTCACTTTTTGAGTCTCACAGTCTACATGTATGTTGATTGACTCCCAAATCAATACATTTATCAAGAGCATAATTTGTTGCAGATTTGTCAAAATACCATGAAGGTCATGAAGGTCATACCATTTACAGATTTCATAGTTTCTCACTGGTTCATTGATTCTACTCGGATTAGTGAAATAACGGTCCATCTTGCCTGCATGTTCAACCTAGACATGGGAAATTACTTAGATTTTCTTCTTCTTTATTTTTCCCACATACAATTTTTCCTATTTTTGCCCTGCCTATATAAAGCAAACTGAGAGAAGCCAAGAAGACAAAAACAGCCCCGGTCCATCCTACTGGAGAATGGGCCCCAGGGGAGATGGGATTTCCCCTCACTGGTCCTGTGAAGCCTGAGTTTGTCAAATCAATCACCGGCAGCCAAACCTTGGATAGAAAAAGCAGCATGAAAAGGTCTGGTAACTCCGCTCCTTCCAGCGATACTCCAAACTCAGCCTATAATATGTACAGCACCGCGCCGAGAAAACACGCCTCCAAGACAGCAGAGCCGAGTCGTACTTCGAGTAGTCCGGCAAAACCTCAGCCCCAGCCTCTAGCAAAGAAGATTGGGGGAACTTTCTCTAAAATTGCTATCCTCAGCAATTTCTTTGAGCGGAAGGCTGCAGCCAGTGCCGGCAAAGCTCCTCCGCCTGATCGCAAGACTGGTTTCTTCAAGCTGCCGAGTTTCAGGAAGAAAGTGACAGTGGAAAAGTAAATACGTTTTCAGTGGTGTATCTATCGGCATGGTGTGCTGTGTCCTGTTCATACCTCATCTTGACACAAGAACAGGACGTTGAACTTGAAGCACTTGAGATGTTTGTTTACATTGGCTGTGTGTGCGTGTGATATCACTCTTGTATAGAGAGGCATGTCGTTCTTTTTCATACTATCCCATATAATATCTCCGAGATCCATCCTTCCCACATGATCGATGTTCAGTCTACTAACAAACTCTGATGTCTCATTAACCAGACAGTTCATCCACATCATAGGTTTTCTTCTGGATGTCTGTATGTGAAATAGTTCCATTGTTAGAAGTTTTTTTTGGAAGTTTGCATGTTTCAACTTGTTGTATTAGTCTTGGTCAGATCTTCTGTGGACTGCGGTGCAGCCCTGTTGAATATACATGTAAATGACGAGTAAAGTGCTGCAAAACTACAGTTTACTCTTGAGCCTTTTGTATATAAGCAGTGACCTCCTTCTTTTTCTGCTCAGTATATATTTAGCATGTTGCCAGCTGTTTTCCCGGGTTTGCAAAAAAGGGAATATATTCTTGAAAAATACTGGGGGTTTTTGGACACACTGTGTGGAAATACCTGGTCAACTTTTGTTTGTCTCTTTCTCTGCATGAATGTTCAGGTTCATGTTTCAAGGTGGACAACTCTGATATAACTTCAGGAGCGCTGTCTGAAATTAACTGAACGTAGCTGTCTTTTCTCTAGGAGTATACATGTAGGCTTCTACAATGGGGTCCATTAAGCACCCTTTTCTGTTGGATCGAAGTGATGGATATTCATTGTTCTCTTTGTGGGACGTCTGCTATCTCCATGTTTTACTGCTGATACACTGGTCTCAAAGTATTATTCAGACAGAACAATACTCGCGGCTTGTCCCGAATGAAAACTAAGCCTAATGGTCCCCCATTACACACAGAGTTGTCTAACAGGTGTTTTCTTACTTCATTAGGTTTGGGTTTCATGCCAGTCTCTGTCACCTGTAGATAATTTTTCAAGCTTTTGAGACCAAACAATTTTTCAAAAAAGGTCTTCTACCCCAGGCCCATTCATAATACAAAACACATGTACCAGCACAAACAGCAGCTCCAAAATCTTCTCATGGTTTACCATTGTGAGTGTTCAAATCTTTGATATGTACAATCATCATTTAGCCTCATTTTCGGATGTGTTCAGATGATCTGACTTTTGTCTACTTTACCCATACCTGGAAAATCTGCAGTAGCTGGACCTACATAGGTATGGTATTTGACTTCCGAGATCGACAGGTTTGGAGGCAAGTCTGCATACATGCTTTTCCAAAATGAGGTAAATGCTGCTTCACCTTTCTTGCAAATTGACTTACTCCGGAAACGCCATGAGGAACTTGTCAACGCAAGGGTTCTTTGTAACATGATGACGTTGTGTATTATGACCTTGAAAAGTGTAAGTTTGGAATTGCTCATCTGTTGTCAAAATGAGGTCAAATATGCTGTGCCTGAAGGGCTGATATATAAGAAAGGTGAATAGCTATGATAAAGTGACAGTCAGTGTACAACTGCAGAAGAACTGTTCCCGCTATCATTTATATTCGTCTTGCATATCTTCAATCGAAAAGATGAGAGAATGGTTTGCACATGAAGATCTCACAAGATCCCTTTGGGATCCCAAAGGAACTCTTGTCCACATCATCGATAACTCATGAAGGATAACTCTTGTTCACCAGAAGGATAACTCTTACCAAATGAAGGATTTGCCCACATGAAGGATAACTCTTGCTCTTGGCTCAGATTGTGTTTATATCACAAGACTTACAGTAACTTATTCCACTTTACATGTATGATGTTGATTCTTCTTCAGTATTCCTCTGTAATGCATGATTGGCTCAAGGCATTTGATGAGGTGGTCATGGATATGAATGTTAGATTGGAGATGAGTTACGGTACTCTTTCCATTATTTGAACATTGGTTCAAAATTTTTGTCAGATGGCATTGTCTCTGTCTTTGGTCAATAACTATGTGACCAATTGATTAATTTATAATTTTAATTTCAAAATGCTGTTTTGAAAGTAAAATTAACGTCAATGACACCAATGTCAAGAGCTGATCAATAAACAAAGAAGTTGTTGGGTTACTATTTCCAACTTCTGGAATTCCTCGCAAAGAAAATAAATATTTGTTTACATGTGTGGGAAGTTTGACAAAGTCGACTTTTGTTAAAGAAAATTTGACCATGAGTGCACTGTGTGGCCTAACTTGTGAATTACAATGTCTTTTGGCAGAGTAAAACAGAAGTTGTTTAACGGCACTATCACCACATTTATCTGTGTGTGCGACCAAATGGATGATATATGTCGCTGCTGGTAACGAGATTTTTTATTTACCCTGCCTCTTGCCATTTGCCTGTATGTAGTAGCTTATCAGACTTAGTGTGAACAGTATATATTTGAATAGGTGAATGCTGAAATATTCCATACAATTTTAAGCTAGTGAAATATAAATAAGCGTCCTCACTGCCTTTCTTACCCTGCTATGCAAGAACTGAATTGCTTTGTTACACACTCTATTGGAGAACATGAACCTATTCAACATCCTGCCCACGTTTTCCCAGAGTTTTCTCCCTTTATCAACTATTTATACTGCTGAATGTGAAAGCAAATCCATAGTACATATAGTATTCTGTAATGTGCATAAGGTCAATTCCACGTCACTCGCGTTACATTTTTGCACCATTTTGGTTATATTATACCCCACTTGCCTCCAACAAAAGAAGTATACATGCACACATAATGCATAAAGACAACTTAGGCCCCAAAGTATTCATACAAATTTAAAGTGCTGTAATTGCATTTAAAACTTTTATTTAATTTCAGTTTGCGTACTCGTCACTCGCGTTACAGGAAAAAGGACATGGAAATTTTAGCCATAACTTCATTCTTGAATTAAGCTCAAGCCTTTACACACAGATGGCAATTTAGTGGATCTGTTAGTACCCTGTAGACCTCTTGAAATAACAATGCAATTAGGAATTCACTAAGTTGTCCCAATGTGTAACAGCTTGCTCAAATAACTTCAATGTATCGTCACTCGCGTTACGTCACTCGCGTTACCTCTCAGTTGAGGATACCAAAGTTTGAATGTTAGTGAACATTAAACACCACAAACCATAAAATTATGTTGTGCCATAAAAACAGATCTCAGATACAGTATAACTGAACAGAACATTGTACACTGTATGTTCATCTCAGAAAAGGATGTGCATTTAACATGCTAAAAGAAGTTCTGGAAATGTGAAAGACGAGCAACTGTTTGAAGGAACTGGACCATCTAACTTTCTAAAAATTTGTTCCCGGTGGTAATAAACAAAATCACAGTGTGTAGGTCACTTCCAGGTATTGCTGGCTTCTGTACGGATCATTACGGACATGAAATACTCGTTCTCGACGATACTGAGTATTTCACCAGGGTACACATCTTGGTCATACTTCACCAGACACCAATCCTTCACATGGAGAGTACCAATATCCCAGTCATCATATGACACCTGTGACGTCATAGTTTTGTGCCAACTGCAGAATATTTGTCAAGAACACGCATAGTCCCTTTAGTCAATTAGTGCAGTGAAGAGACTCACTTGATGTTGCTTCCAGTAAGCACTTTGAATTTTTAATAGTGAGGGTGTAAAACAAATTATTTTACGGGAGACATTGTAGATCACAACACTGCTAACATTTGAACACGAGATGCCACATTCCAAGACCTAAATGACTGGTCAGAGCATCAAACTCTAATTCCAGATGAGTCTGGAATGAAAAAGACCTCCCATGACTGACATGATGAATATCGTTTGATAAATACTTAAAAGTAATTTCAACAGGTCAAAAATACAAACCAGAGAATTATGTCAAATAAATAAAACATTTATATTTTCAAAAATGAATTAAGGTACATGTTGTCATTTTAACAGAAAATTTAAGCTATGAGAATGGAGTACTATTAAGATTTTAAAAAATGCAAAACTGGAGAGAAGAAAACATAAAATGTATATGTATTTATATTGAGAAAGCATAAGCTTGGAAAATTTTCAATAAAGTATAAAGGAGGAATGTAGCTGTGATAGTAATACAGATATTATAAATTGGTATAACTCCTACTCCTAGTTAATTCAATTACAATGCAACTGCATATAAACTCACTAATATCGATTGGTCAACCATAAAATAATGAACCGATGAAGGAACTGCCAAAATTCCGAAATATATCCCTTGGGTCGAAATGAACTCGGCTAAAATGCGGGCCTATTAACTAACCCTAGTAAATTTTCAGCTTTGTTTGCAAATTTACCTAAATAATTCCATGAAATTTAGTTGAGTGAATCATCAGGACTCCAACGCTCATGTTCCAAATGCTATTTCGACTAAGAAATGATGGACTACACAATTCAAAGTTGGACGCAATTTGAGATGTATTGATAACCAAATAGCAGGAAGCAGGAAGCACATGCAGTGTTGGCAGGATCACAAGAATTCTGGGTATTTTTCTTTGGCATTTATATACTCACATGTTTAAAGTATTTATTTTTCTGTCCCACCTTATCCAGCATGTCATGACTTAATAAAAATTGAAATTTGAAAATAGTAACTTCCACCAGATAGCGTCACTCGCATTACACTCCGTCACTCGCGTTACATTGTCACTCGCGTTACTAGATTTGGCGCTACCACTGGAAGAAGTCACATGGTGTAGGAACTCAAAACTATGGTCATATATTCATGACAACTGACAGAAGCAATGATAGAAGTAGGACAATTAAACTTGAAGTTTTTTGTCTAATAAAAGAAAAAGTAGCATTTATCGTCACTCGCGTTACATAACTGTGACTTCATGCAAAATTTACAATGTGTGACAATATTTACAAATACCTGCTGAATTTTTTTATGATTTTTCAAGACACCATTAACCATTAATGTAAATAAAAAAAGAAATCCTCCATTCTGCAGCTAAACAATGGTAATAAAATCTAACCAATTTTGTGAGATAATTGAAAGCAAAAATAAGAAAATTTTATCCTGGAACTGCAAAACACCCCAGGTTGGAAAATTCTGCGGCAATCTTACTGAATTTTTAGATTTTATCTCTATACTGTATCACCATTATAAAACAATCTCATTGTGGCACATTCTCAAGATTTTATTTTTTGGCTTCATGTCCCAAGTAGCATGGAATTGACCATAAGTTATCACTGATAAGACATTACTACTTGCAGACCAATGTGCATGTATTATGTCGAGTTAAAGTTTCTATGGTGTGACATTTTATCTTCATTTCAGTTTGTAATATTTAGATTTACAAAGCTTCAGAGGCATGCAAAAAATTATTTTGTCAGCATGCACAAGTTGATTTGTTTACCCAGGCCTTATTTTTTCAAAATCTGGCGTGAACGATTTACCGTTCGCGTGATTTTTAGCGTACGTAACCGATCGTTCGGTTACGCACCAACTTCGTTGCGTAACCGATCGGTTACGTGAAAGGTTACGTAAATTTTCGAAACAATTTGGAGCCACGTGTGGAAAAATCAAACCAGACACGGCTTACTCCAAATAAAACGTATTATTTCATTAATTATTTCACGTGAGTTCGGTGTTTATTACTAAAAAATACGCTTAGTTATGTGAAGATCGTCTACAAATGTAAAACAGAGCGTCATTTATTCAGAAAAGTTTGTTGAAACGCGTAAAACGCACCTTGTTTACAAGCTTCTGCAACGAAATCCCGGAAGCCCCTCCCCACGTTAAAGATATCAAATTGAAGGGCAACAACTCTGCTTTCATTTCAACACAACCTTATTTCAGGTCAATAGTAAAAATGCGTCGATTTTATTGGGTGAAAATGGTCATGTGTTTCGAATCCTTCTCATTCAACCCCAATAAACCCGCGAAAATGCTGGTCACCTGACGTAACCCGACTTCCTGATTGGTCAAACTGCTCCAACTGCTCATTAACATAAAATATCGTTAAATGTCGTTTGGTTTTGCTGAGGTAAGCCACACGTCGCGTAAACAAAAGGATTTTTACCGATTCACTTGGAATTTTTAATAAATATTCAATATTCGTTATGCTACGAGTAACCAGGAATACATACCGTGACATCTATAAGAATTCAGACGAGTTATTTAGTCGAGATGAAGCAAAACAGACCGTCTATCGGCATCGGTAGTATTCTGAACGTGATAAAATTCCAGTGCTTACGTGAGTTTTACGGTACATTATTTTTGCCGAAATGCGATTCCTAAATATTTCTAAAGCTGTAAAATGCCAAATATGTTCTGAATGTATGTTCAGGGTTTCAAAATGATTTATTGTGCATCAAATAACCTCCATTATTTCAATTTATTGGTCAATTCCAACGACCAGACAGTCTCCACTTCTCGGCAAATAGTTTCAGTGCCGACCTATTTCCATCTGGGCATGCGTAATTGTCTGGCCAGTGAAAACGAAACCACTCGACACAAACAATTTAACTAGGCCATAAGCAATTCATGATTTATCAAACAACCACGGCCATGTAAATTAGCCTGCCAGTCGACAAAAGGAGAAAGAGAAAGTGGACGGTATTTGCGGAAATATCGCTGTCGCCACTTTTTATTTTATTTTCACTTTGTGCAGACAGACAATGCCGACTTGTGACTTGCTGGCAGATCAAATTCGCCCCACGTGAACGGTGACCGTTCACGTAAAATATGATTTGCGTAACCTTCACGTAACCTGAACGAGCGTTCGCGTCAAAAAATAAGGCCTGTTTACCCTGGAAGCATTTTGTTATTTTCAGTCGCATACAAATTGCATATGACTGTGCAAAAATAAGATACATTGTTTTGCCTTGGTGTAAGTCTAGTACAAAGTCTGTCCAATGTTAAAGCAGACAATATTGTTGTGAAATCTCTCTTGCTTGTCCCTCTAGATGAACTTTACATAATCATGCCAACCTTACCAATATTAACTTATCATGTTCGGTAACGGTGTGCCTGTTACTCATTCTTGTCCAATATGCACTTGTCTCCCTTGGCTCCTGCAATCTCCAAGTCCTTTTGAATATATACAGCCAGAGCACAATTTATTCACTGTATTTGAGTACTTCCTTCAAGACTGAGATATTCTAACCTAAAACTGCACGCTTCTGTAGATCACTTGGGGTGTTGGTGGGTTTATGGTGTTGAACCGTTCACAGTACATTTGAATATGCAAGTTTCCAAACTGTCACAGTGAGAATATTTGCCCCTGTCTGGTAGTGGGTGTTGGATTCAGGTAGGACATATAGTGTATCAATCTTGCGACGTCTTAGCAATCCTACATGACGACAGCATCATGATAAACATATTGCATTGCCTGGCCTGCCGCCAAATCCAATTTGAAAGTTCTTGAAGTTGTTGCTCGCTTTCTTTATTTCAATGTTTTCATGACATGCTATCTCTTTTCGTGTTATCGATCTCACAGGCAAGGGCAAAATAATCTGACGGTGTTGGTTGGGAGACTTCGCTGGTATGTTTGCAGTTATTCTCCTTTCTGGATCGGCACTAGTATTCTTGATAGTGCCTTGCTTTGTTTCATTCCATTTTATTGTCTTCACATGTTGTCCATTTCTCCAATTATCTAAATCTATACATGTACCTTTCAGGAATATACCTGTTCATAATTAATGTTTCTCTATGTTCTGATGTATATTTCAGTGTCGCAGCCAAGGAGAGCAGACAGGATACGTACAAGCAGGGCTATGTAGAGTCACTGGTCTCTCCACCAGGCACCCATCCTTCACCGGGAGCTTCTGATCTGACCAGTCCCAAGAAACTCCACGGCATCCGCAAGTGTAGTCTCATCACGGAGGAATCTATTGATGAAGACGAGGAAATGGACATCGATGAGGAGAGCAAATCTGTGAAATCCTTGGAAAGTTTGGACGAACGGCCACGGCGACAGGCAGACACTCTATTCACCACGGATGACTTCCCGCCTCGTCGTCCTTTACACACAGTGGCCAGCTCACCACAGCTTCTCAATCAGATCAACGAAGAACGTGAATCTGATGAAGAGGACGATATCGTACCGGTAAAACTCAGCTCTGCCGCTCTCCGGAGCCGTCAGAACCTGGCCTCTCCCGAGATGATTCGTAAGTACGAGCACAAAAAACGTCGTGGGGCCGGTTCTCGGGGCACCAGTTGTAGCAGCTCAGATGCCAGCGATACGGACGACACCGAGGGGCGTTCTCGCAAGGACAAACTGAAACATAAAATCGTTCATCGGCGGGATAGTAGCGATCACTCGAGTGACACTGATGCACCAGGTGGGCCGCCCGGGGGCAATGTGGGGGGTGGGTCACGTATGGGAAGTGGGGGAGGGGGAGGGGGTAGTGGTGGGCGCTCCAGTCAGGGCAAAGATTCGAAAGACTCGAAAGACTCTGGGAATGGGTCAGGGAAAGATAGGGGTTCGAGTGGAGGATCAAGTCAAGGACAGAAAAGAAACTGTGCCTCATCCCCTAGTATGTCCTCTAACTTCTCAAATGTATCTTCCACACAGCCCAATGGTGGTAGTGACATATTCTCCAAGTCAAAAGGCAGTCGTCAACAAGCCAGTAACAATAGTATGGCATCGACCCTGTCGAACCTTAGTCTATCTAGTATTAACAGTAATAGCACATGTTTGAAGTATGTGGTGGATACGGACTGTGAAGACAGTGGAAGCAAAGTCTTCCAGCCGAGAACACATCTGATCGAGGTGAAATCCAAGGAGGTGTATTATGAACAGGGAGATCGCTCAAAACACCCCCGCCCCACAAGTAAAGAGGACATCATATCTGTGTGCTCAGCTGACTGCTCACTGAACCAGCGCCGTGGCAGGAAGTCCTCAGCCAAGGTGAAAACGGACATCAACAGCAATGGTTTACAGCCTGGACTGTTCAAAACGTCACAAAATAACCAGTTAACGACAGTCAAAGTGGAAACTAAGTGCTGTTCACTGATTTGAATTTCTCTCCTTATTATCCGTAGGTTTGAAATGAATTTACATATTTAACATAATGATTGAGAAATAATAGGAACTCGACTGGTATAAATAATAGTAACGATAAGTATGTGCAGGTTGTTAAACCTTACTGTCAAAGTTACTGTCTATTGACTAACATGCATATTAAGTTGAATATGGTACGTACATGTAGTTATAGCAGTTACATAATAACTTGAACATTGAGGTATCACCGTGTGAACTCATACATGTATATACCAGACAGAAATTCCTGATATACCAGTACTTTCGTCTACTCTCTTTTGTGTACAAAACTAATGTAGTAGGAGTCACTCAACATTTCCTATTCGGAAACGGTACATTTACACTTCGTACTTTCACCTTGAGCCAGCCTCTTAATGTTGTACGTGTATATTAAAGAGTCCAGATATCAGTAATGTTCGCGAAGAAGACTCGAATTTCGGACTTATTTCTATCTTTATTATTTGG
This sequence comes from Hanleya hanleyi, assembly GCA_036873755.1. Lineage (NCBI taxonomy): Eukaryota > Metazoa > Mollusca > Polyplacophora > Lepidopleurida > Hanleyidae > Hanleya > Hanleya hanleyi. The sequence goes on along the minus strand of JAVTVY010005615.1, from coordinate 29,567 downwards.
AAGTTGTAGAAATAGTAGAGATATTCTGAATAATTTATATTCTAGATGGAAGGATTTCATGTCAAATGGTACCGTATTTTTCATCGATCACAGATCTTGCAACTCCCTCTAACATTATCTAACTATCACCACTACTACCCAACTACTTGATGATTGAACTAGCCATTGGTTCTAATATGTAAGCTAAATGTTTCTCTCTTCATCAGACTTGTTATGTGAACCTCAATGAAAATCAATCTTATTGTTGCTGAATTGGTGGTATTGGTTAAGAATGATACATGTAGCGGGTACAGTTGTAGATGTACATGAATTATATACGTTGTCCAGTTGGAAATATTCTCACGTATGACCATGTAGTCTTCATTTACAATCACTCCACATTGTATTTACTGCATCATCATTTCGTATGTCGAACGTATATCTGTATACATGTGCATGTCATAATTTGTTACGGGTAAGTTTTCGCTCGAACATATCTGCATCATCCTATTGGTGAATATTATCATGTGACCCATCACCACCTCATATTGTTCGCTGCACAGGCAAATTTTCACTGTCAGATCAGTATGGTCAGTTTGTGACTGCATAGTTACTGATCGGTACTGAAAAAGGGATACTGCACAGTAGTCAACTGGTTAGTTACTGGTGGGTGGTTGGGTGGGCACGGATTCCTGTTGCTTCAATACATTTTGCTGAGAAGCAACAGGAACTTCATAATGTGATGTCTAGCACTGTAATATCACTTGTCTATATTGCACCGTCTGTGTCTGTCTTAGTGTTTTATAGGGTGGATGGAGGGTGTCTGGTTCCATGCTGCTTCAAAGATTTCTTCTTTGAAGTAGCAGGAATGCAACTTGGCTGAGTGGTGCTAAGTTGGGTCGTCGCGATATAGCTGAAATACTGTTGAAAGCTGCGTTAAATTCTATTCACTCACTGGTTGGTTGCTGTACAGTACTGATCAGTTACCATGATTACACTTAACATGCTTAAGTACTAGAATTGAGCAGTTCTTGAATATTTCCCATCAAAACAGTTAGCGTGCAGCAGTCTCCGAGTCCCTGAGGGCCACAGGTTCTAGTCCCAGAATGGGGTCACTTCTTGAGCAGGAAAAAAAGGAACGGAATCCTACCCGTCTGGTCCCCAGTGTAACAAGAGGGGGTTCAATATACGCCTGTGTATCTGGAATTACATTGGTCCAAATTTCAAGGTGGTTTGATAGCCTTGATTCCAATTGGTAGCTAGCCTACAATCTTATATTGAATGATAAACTAAAACGAGCTTAACTCTTGATAACTAGTTGACCTTGAAGCAAGAGCCGAGAGCTCACATATCCCACACTGAAATCGACAATAATCAAACACAAGAAAACAGTAGTTTTCCTGCAAATGGATTCCTTTCAGACGAGATAATTTTTCATGAAGGAAGAAGAAAGTGGTGAAATAAACCTTTGTTCTTGAGTTAATAAAGATGTATGAAGTTCATATAGGACCCCTCTCCCCGTTAAATTACTAAATGTATGGTTTTTATTTCACAACAGTTTAACTAAAATGTAGCTGTTTCAAATGTGGGAGACAACTCCACAGGATGAATGCCATATACATGTAGGGGAGAGCATACTGAATATTCCAACCTAACACATATGGTCAGTTAAACTTGATTCAGTTTTGAAGGACTGTGACCTTGACCTTGGACAAATTGATCTCAAAATGTATGGCTCCTCTTTGCCATGCGAGTAAGGTATACTCAAAGTTTGGTACCATTCCATACCTTGAAACTAGAGATATCGCATGGACAACAAATGTTAATGGATGAATGGACAGAACGCAACATCGCATTACATGACCTCGTCTTCGACAAGCATATGAAAATGTGATTTCCTGATTTTGGGGTTACAGTTACCTTGACCTTTGACCTTGACCTAAATTTTGGTACATGACACACCTTCCGTCAATGTATCAATGGACAAAAAAAATCATGATTTTTATGAATTTCATGAGTTTGGGGGTCACAGTGATCTTGATGTTCGGCCTTGACCTACATTTTGGTATGTGACATGTCCCCCTAATGAATCTACGGACACAAAACAAAGTAATTTTCAAAGATTTCTTGATCAGAGTCACAGTGACCTTGAATCCACTCACCAAATATTAGTAATTTTTAATGATTTCCTGATTTTTAGGTCACACTGACCTTTGACCTTGATTCTGGTGTCGCAGTGATCTTGACTATTGACCTGGATCTAAATTTTGGTACATGACAAAACGGCTACCCGTAATTTCTCAATGGACTCGAAAAACCATGATTTTTAACAATTTCATGATTTTGGGGTCACAGAGACCTTGACCTTTGACCTTGACCTACATTTTGATATGTGAAATATTGTTTCCCCCTAATGTATCTACTCATACAAAGAAATGTTATTTTTAATAATTTCCTGATTTTTGGGTCAGTGACCTTTGACCTTCGACCTTGACCTATATTTTGGTATGCGACACCTCGTTTCCCCCTATTGAATCCACTCACAAAAAATTAGAAATTTTTAATGATTTCCTGATTTTTCCGTGACACTGACCTTTGACCTCTGACCTCGACCTACATTTTGTGTGCAACACATCATTCCCCCCTAGGGCATCCACTCATCAAAAATTAGAACTGTAGATAGAAAACTGTCAATGATTTCCTGATTTTAGGCAACAGTGACCTTTGACCTCTGACCTTGACCTAAATTTTGGTACGCGACACATCGTCTCCACCTAGCGTATCCACTCACAAAAAATTGCAACTGTGGATAGAAAATGTTCACAGATATAGACCGGACACGAACACTTCAGTGATTTCCTGTTTTTTAGGCCAGCGACCTTTGACCTCTGACCTTGACCTTCATTTTGGTACGCGACACATCGTCTCCCCGTAGGGTATCCACTCACCAAAAATTAGAACTGTAGATAGAAAACTGTCCCAGATATAGACCGGACACGAGGGACGGACACACGGACGGACAGACGGACGGAAACCGCCATCACATAATACGTCCGCCTTTTGGCGGGCGTATAAAAAGTAATAGAACCCAAATGTCATGATATGACTGAAAGCGACGTTAGATTATACTCTCTCTCTCACTCATTCCTTGCGCACTAATATCTGTGTTTCTTCAGGAGAGTTTTAGCCTGCAAAATAATTAGAAACCAGCTGTAGCTGCCATGATTCAATGAGGAATTGCATCGTGAACTGATCACTCAGAGTAATAGTGTGCAGAACTTCTGCAAGGAGTCGTGCAGTAATATACTGACTATACATTACAGTGATGAAAAGCAGGGAACAGCACAGGAACACGTTGCCATGTGCACAGTGATACCATGTGCACACCATGATACCATGTGCACAGTGATACCGTGTGCACAGTGATACCATGTGCACAGTGACACAATATTATGTGCATAGTGGCATGACACCATGTTCATATTAACACAATAGCATGCACACAGTAACATGTTCTTGTATGCACACTGTGACCCAAGACACTGCACATTGACCATGTTGATACAATACCTTGTTTACAGTAGACCTATCAACCCTCACGCATTCAGCGTGAGACTCGCGCATTTGCAGGCCTTCAAGTGCCTCCTATATTTCCTATATTTTCCTATATTTTACTCAAAACCTCAGATATTTCCTATATTTTGACTTTTTCTCATGGAAACTTTCATCAATGCTCTGTAATGAGTCAAACTGACACGAGGAAATACATTTCAGAAATTTGTTTTCACCTTGCTTCGCTCGGCAAATGTGAAAACATGTCAATCTGTCTATGCTGAATCAAATGACAGAACAGGTCACCTGAAAAATCACCACTATGACCGCATTCAGTGAAAGTAATTTCATTAAAGTGATCGTTAGCCCTCAAGTAAAGTTTCCATCAAATGAAAGACCATTGCGAACAGTGTCGAAAATTATTTATTGTAATTTGTTACGATTTTATTACACAGAGTAAACTGCAAATAAAGCATGATTTTATATGGTGGTCTGTTGCTATCATATCTAGGTCCAGGGACGTCACACTGCCTTAATACATATATTTCAAACTTTGTATGACTTGACAATGCTTGATTTAAGCTTAAGGTGTGTATACTTTGAGTTTCAACACAGACTTACTGTTCCAATGTGCATGTTTCACCAAAATCGGGGAAATGAAATGCAAGATTCAAATTGACTTACTTATGAGTTACGATCTCCCAGATTTTAGTGAAACATTCACATTGGAACAGTGAGTCTGTGTTGAAACTCAAAAGTATACACACCTTATATAAAGCTTGAATCAAGCATTGGAAAGTGCATACAAATGTTGAAATATATGTATTTAGGCTGTGTGATGTCACTGGACCTAGATATGATTGCAACAGACCACCATAGAATACCATGCTTTATTTGCAGTTTACTCTGTGTAATAAAATCGCAAAATATTACAATAAATATTTTCCCACACTGTTTGCAATGGTCTTTCATATGATGGAAACTTTACTTGAGGGTTTACGATCACTTTAAACACCAGAAAACTTCCAAGTTTGGAGCATACAATGTAGTACAGACCTATCTTACACTCCTTTATTTCCTGTATTTTATTTAGAAAATTCCTATATTTCTCCTATATTTTTGCAAATTTCATCCTATATTTTCTCCTATATTTTCACTGTGACCCACTTGAAGGCCTGCATTTGGCATCTCGCGCATCTGGGCATTTTCATGAAATTATTTCTAAAATAACCAAGAATCGTTTGAAATTGCTCCAGTAAAGAAGTCAGTAATTCCCAAAAATTTCTAGATTTGCTTATAAAGTATCCATTTATAGCCTCTGTGAAGGGCGAAATGTATAATGGTTGGCTGTTATATGAAACAAAAATGCGGATTTTTTTTTAGATGCCTAGAAATTCGGATTTTTGGGGAACTCGTATCTTCTGGGTGGATAAACTCAAACTTGAGAGGTCTGTTCAGGGTCACGATACTGTACGCAGTGACACAATACCATGTGCAGTGATTTCCTGTGCACAGTGACAATATTATGTGCATACTGACGTGATACCGTGTGCACAGTGAGGATTTGACTGTGTGGACATGTCCCAGATTCATCACACACCATTCATGTTAGAATCATCTACATACACATGTCCTGTATTATATATCATACCAACTCATTCATCATCGAGTGCTACAGAACGCTGTACCTTCCAAGATTAATGGTGTATATGTCCAGTGATAATTAATGTATCATTAATTCAGCATATTCATCCATGGGCATTTGTGACTCTTTTGCACTTGTATGTAATTGGTTAAATAATCCAGATAAACGGTCACTTATTATGAAGTGTAAATGTATGCAGATTAGTGTACATGTATTGGTAACAAACCAGGAGTTTGAAAGTTAGGAGTGTTAAATTATTAGGCATGAAACATACATAACCCCCTGTTACTGATTGATAATATTCTGTACAGCTACCTCTTACAGGTATAAACACAAATCTCTTCTCAATATGAAGTCATCTTTATCAGAATTATAATATACATTTTTTATATTGTATATGTAGGTAATGAGGGATCAGTTTTGAAGTGAAACTTCAGGTTCTTGTTTCTAGGCAAATAGTATTCAGACAGTACACAGCCTGAAAATTATGACAGGGTATTGTCACCTAACCCCCAAGAAGGAATAGACTGGTTCCAGTTCAAACGTTCTGGGACATATCTATTTTGTTTGATAGGTAAAAATGTCCTTATCTTACCATCAAGCTTGAATGTAAAAGAAAAACATCTGATTGACCTGCAACTAATTGTATCATCTTGCATGTGCATTTCCAATTTCTATGTATGTTAAATAATGGTATTTAACCCGACTTCCGATTGAGTCCAAGATGGCCAATGTATGGCACCGGTGAAACGAGATTCTGACTGAAGTCGTATTTTCGTCTTGACAAATCAGATCACTAACTTTAGGTGAAGTTCGGTAGTCTTTGTTTTTGTCTAACATATGTCTTTATCAAAATCACAAACACCTCTGAGTGGTGTCCTTTCCTTTCTCGACAAATCAGATCACTGAAGTCATTATTCGTGGTTGTGCTATTCGAAGTTTGCAACATATTGTGACCCAATGGGTGGGGAAGTCGGCTCTTATATGTGTGTGTATATAGCCAGTGTGCGAGAAAGAGTTGTGACTAACATAAACTTGCAAGAGATGGACACGTTTTAAAATATTACATGAAACAAGCCTGTGAATGTGAAGAATGTATTGTAAATAGATGCAATGAGAGAACACATCAGTATGATAGTGAAATAAGTAAATGAGAGAAAGTGCGTTATGGAATTGTACTATATCATTGTTTTAGGAGTCGCAATATGTATTATACTGTTTTAGGAGTCGCAACAGAGAACGGCCATTGACAAACGCAAGCATGATAATAAGCACCGGACATTTCTAGTAAATCCCTGGCAAATCAGAATGGGGTGGTCCCTCTTCATATACAGATATCATGGATTAAAAGATCATGGTATGCACCAAATCCTCTGATGGGGGTGATCGGTTAATGTCCTCTGCTTTATTTTCAGGCTTGCAAAAAGGAGGTAAATGTGTGTATATATTTTTCACCTATTAATATATTGCCTGTCCAGTTTGGGATGGACATGATATACTGATATAACTTAGATCAAGTAGTCCTTATGGCAATGTTAGGGATGGATGTTAACACTCCACTACACGTGTCAAAAGTGTGGTCTTTTACAGCTACATCATACAAACTTATCTATGTATTTAGGGGTCATCCACGAAGTCTGAGTACTTGCAGGGGATCCTCAGGGAGGGCCGGGTTCTCTGAGAGGGCTGGGTTCTCGGGGAGGGCCCGGGTTCCAAAACTGATTTCCTCTTGTACATTCATGTACTTGTACTTCATGGATGTCCCCTTACTTTAATCTGCTGATGGAGGTGTGAATAGTGTGTTCACTAAAACTGCACAATGGTTGATTCCAGCAAATTACTATGTAGAATGGCAGCAATATATGTTGAAATTTTCTCATTCATGTCATAATCTCTGAAGTTTTCAAGACTCTTGTTGGTGTACATACCAAACTCGGTCAACTTTCTATAATTACATATATTACACTGAATTATGTACATGGTCGAGGACAGAGCTACGTCACAGACCGCCGCTTATTGAGCAACACGAAATACTGGGAAATCGCCATAAATATGGAACCACGCTTTCCCATGTTCTGATTTTCATATATCTTTCAGATGTTTTGTAATATCTTTAATATCTCAAAGGTTTGTAAATTCTTTGCAACATAGAATAAATTTTATGACCAAAAAACTGGTTTTGTGGGATATTACTGTGGGTTAACTTGTATCCTCAGTAAATTTGGTCATGGCTGGCAGACTCCACCACATTCTTTTGTTCATACGCCATATAGTTCAGATTTGTGTGAAGAATAGGACCTCCAGTTCCCAGGTAGCTTGCTATTAGAGGCAACTAACCTGAGATATGGCAAGCCACCGATATGTAGAATAGATCACTGTTAATATTGCCAGACTAGACGTCGTCGCTATATTGCTGACTGACGTTAACTTGAAATCACTCACAATAGCTCATTTCATGTAAACTTTGGACTGATTACTGCTTCTCATCGAATCTCTGCAAATGCGCAAATTATATGTGAAGACATGATCTATCAAGATCGACAAATCAGATTCACTGAATCATTTGGTAACCATGCTCGACCTTTTCATCGAACAACCTCCTCCCATCTGTCAATTGTCAGAACTATGGATTTATTCTGTATAATTCAGTGTAACATATGTACAAATTTAAGTGGGGCAGTTGGTACAATACAGTAGTAAAATATTACATTATATCTATGTATAAGAAATAATTGATTGTGATCTTGAATTGTCAGGATTCGCGCGCAGACTGTAGATACTTTGTTGGCTCGATAGACTGGTTGGGAGTAATGTTGTAAGTTTGAACCTCTGCAAGACCCATCATAATTCTGTTAACTCGAAAAAAAAACACACCATCTTTGCGTCTATCTGTCCTCAACTCTTTGGCTATTACTGACCTGTTCAGCCGAAATCTGGAGTGCTTAGGTTTCATTATGACTGATAACATAATTAGCTTGATTCTGCCTCAAGTTTAGCATAATACAGGTAAACACCAACCTGTAGTGGAGTCTACAGTTTTGTAACACAATGCATTTTGGTTTCATGTAAAAAGAGCTGGTCTCTTTGTTTTCTTTTTTCATTAACCAGGGAGTAATAGTATCATTTAGGAAAGTAGACTAGTACATGGAGTATCCATCTTTGTATAAAGTATTTAAATCTCTCCCAGTCCTGCTGTTATACATTGGTCCCTGCTGTGAAGTTCTCCCTTCAGTGTTTATCCTGAATGTGTATATTTCTTTATAATTTATTATTGTGAGTTTTAACCATAGAATGTGTGAGTGCGTGGTGAGTGTGTGAACATGGAGGCAGATTCAGAACTGGTGCAGCACTGTGGGCGACAGCAGACAATGCAAATAAAAACAATTACATCCATACATCCTTGTACAAATCAGCAGCAGATGACATGCAAGTAGATATATTTGTCATATCTAGAATAGCGAAATGACATAGATTTACTCGAGCATGTTGTCTGTTGTGCACAGTGTCACATCTGGCCTGTATAATACTTCCATGTATTCATGTGTAGAAACCGTTTCATCCAATTGTTGCTGATCATCACCATTTGCTATGTTAACATTCATCAAAGCAATAAATAATTTGTATGTGAGGGGGTGAAAGTTTCTGTTTACTCAGTATTAGAGCATTATTATACCCTAGAGCAGGTAAAACTACTTTGTCTTGCCCCGGTATTTTCTGTGATGCGCCCAGCCCCCCAAACAATAAAACGATTGTGAAGAAAAACAGGACTTCTGTAGTTGATTATTCGAACATGCCTCCCATGAATTCTCAATGTTATAGCATTGTACCGAAAGTGTTGTAGAATTCCTAATAATCACTGAACACCTGCAGAGTTGTGTTCTGTCAAAGAATGTTGGTGGCTGCCAGGGTAGCTATAGTGTGTGGGCACAGTATTTATACTTTGTTGCAGTTCCCACAATGTTTGCAGTGACCAGCTGGGAAGTGACTTCATTTCAAATGTGGAAGGCAAACACCTCCGGATCTGAATCAATTACAAGCGGCGGGTCCGTCATTCATAATTCAGCCGTCGTCCATTAGAGAATATCCGCGTCCATAATTCAATTCCATATAACAGTATTAGCACCAAATTCAAAAAGACAATCATAATATACATAAAAATAGGCTTGTTTCCTGCAGGAGAGGAGCGGTCAACAGTTTCCAATGATGCTGGCAAGACATCATGATGTTCCAAAAATATCAAATCCGTATCGCTGATCAGTTGTCTTAATCCAAATATTCGTTGTAAAGTCGTTATCTAAAGAATGATGCATCTCAGTAACGCTTTGATTGGGACTGTTCATATGAGTACCATGAGGATCTTGAAGTACATGGGTTCATACAGCCCCTAGCCCCGGGTTGAGCGTAATTAGACACCTAAGTCTTCACAAGTCAAGACCTTGGAAGCTCAAGTGGAGCCAAAATCTCGTTAAATCCTGCCAGGTCCTTTAAAACCACTTCCTTTGTCTTTATTTCTTAATTTATAGTCTTCCCACTCTGGCTGATCTGTTTGCGTATAATAATGGACTAGCAAAGGAGTTGGGGTTTATAGTCTTCCCACTCTGGCTGATCTGTTTGCGTATAATAATGGACTAGCAAAGGAGTTAGGGTTCCCCACATCAGGCACTTTTGTCTGTTGTGATCTTGGCTAATGGCCTAAACCGATACAAGCCAAGTCATTGAATGAAGATGTACTAACTTCTTGAATCACATGTTCCACAGCATTCAGAATCTGCTCTTCTGTGAAGCTGCAAGTCATAAGCCACCGATGTGACCGAAAGGCATGCTATTGAATTCATATAAGCCTTGTGGTATTATGTAGAGCATTTACTAGATCCTGTGTAAAATGTGAATTTATTGCTCAAATCTACACCTGCTATTGTTATGCCATATCTTCTTATGGAGATCCTATTGCAGACTAAATGTTCAAGCTATAGGTTACTCTGCCCATGCGCCCATGACGCACTTCCCACTTTCTTTTTCTTCTCTGCAACCACCGCATATGGATGCATTTTGAAAGAGCTCTGCTTTGTGTTAAGATTTAGTGTAACTTTGAGTTAGGGAGTCTAGATACTAGCAGACACATTGTAAAAACAATGTCTAAACTATCTGATCCCGGGAATTCTAAACGCTGCCAGTCGTGCAGGCATTCTTGGTCAAAATTGAACTTGCATTCACTTTGCTTCTCTTGCAAAAACCATCTTTGCTATCGTAAAGCTACATGTTTAGAATGTATATCCTGGGATAATCAGGCCTGGGTAAATTATGCGCAGGCCAGGCATGCATTTTCTTTTACAGGCCTCCGGGGACCCAAGTCTACCGTTATACGAGAGACAACAAGCTGAGATGGTTCTCGCATCGGACAGGAAAATCAATAAAGACCTGCCGGAACCGTCTCCATTGTCCCCTGGTATTCCCCCCAGCAGTACGGTCAAGCATGCCAAGAACTCGTTTGACGAGCTTTCAACCAGGTCGGGTGCTACGCAATGGTCTCCCACTGCTTCTCGGACAACAAAGGAAAAGAAGACAATGGGCAAGCAGAAGTCGTCGACCACCTGTACAGACCAGCCTTTTGTTGTCGAGACTGGACAAAAGAGCCATTCTTCCCAGCCTACAGCAGACCTTGACATGCATTCCATTTCGGCACCTCGGGCTACGGCTGCGTCCAGTCGTCTGTCTTCTGTTGTTGTGTATACATCGACTTTGTCCAAAAGAACTTCTCGGGCTATGACTGCATGTTCATCCTCCGGGACTTTGACTTCTGCAGTTTCTTCTCCGGCTGGTTGATTGATTCCAAGACGTTCTCGTACACCACATCGTCATTCTCCTTCACCACGTAGACGTTCTTGTACATCACGTCGCCCGTCTCGTTCTTCATCTCGTCGTTCTGCTACTTCTCGATGCCGATTTCGTTCACCATCACGTCGACGTCGTTCAAATCAACGTCGGTCTCCTTCACCATTACGTCAGGGTCATTTAGATCAACGCCGGTCTCGTTCACCATCACGTCGGTCCAGTTCATCTTTACACCATTCTCGTGCATCACAGCGTCCCACTTCTACTCAGCCATGCTGTTCTTGCACACCAGCACGTCGCTCTCCGACTGGGGTTCGCCGGTCTCGCTCACCTCGTCAATTCCGGTCACCTTTACGTCAGCGTCGGGTTCCACGACGTTCTCCTTCACCATCTCGTCGTCGATCCATTTCTTCACGACGCCGTTCTCGGTTATATCGTACTTTTTCAAAAATTTCACCGTTTCGCTCCGGGACACTTCTTATCATGTTTGTCTTGACGAGACTAAGAAAACGAGACCCCACAACCCTACCGCAAATGTATAGAAGTAGGTTTCCCAGGATGGTCCTATACCTCCCATACCCCATATAGGCATTTTGCCGTAATTTAGGATGAAGTCCGTATTCCGTATTTTTTCAGGAAAAATTTTACATACACCCACCCTGGAACTAGGGGGAGATAACTCTATTGATAGGCAAGCTCCGTTAAGCCCGGCGACCTATATACTCCCCATACCCCATATAGGCATTTTCCCGGATTTTTCGATAAAGTCCGTGTTCCGTATTTTTTTTTCAGGAAAAATTTTACATGCACCCACCCATGCTTGAAATACACTTCACTTTGATACCTCACTCGACCCCATTGGACCATTAGGGGCTCCCCTAGCTCCAAAATGGCTATTTTCATACCCTTTGGCCACCGCGCATGCGCAGAATGCCGATATTTCAACCCCACACCCAGCCCATCAGATGCCCCTTCATGAATGCTTCACATGGATACCTCATATGACTCCATTGGACCATTAGGGGCTCCCCTAGCTCCAAAACGGCTATGTCCATACCCTTCGGCCACCGCGCATGCGCAGAATGCCGATATTTCAACCCCACACCCAGCCCATCAGATGCCCCTTCATGAATGCTTCACATTGATACCTCATGACTCCATTGGACCATTAGGGGCTCCCCTAGCTCCAAAACGTCTATTTCCATACCCTTAGGCCACACGAGTTGTCTCCCTTGCGTCAATGTGTGCAGATGGCGCTACGGTCGACGCCGTGTTGTGGAAAGGGCGTCCCTACACCATCTTGGAGCCGCCATTTTGTTTGTTGTTTTCTTGCGGAGATACACGGGACAATAAACACTCGACCCTAGGGTGGTACAGATGCTAGACTGATCCTATTAACATGGTACAACACCTATAGATTATGTTTATTACTAGGACGTCAGCGAAATACTAGTACCCATCCTCCGCATGGCAGAACTGTACAACCCAGGACAAGTCAGGACATGCCTTGATCTCTCACTCGATGCCGCCATTTTGACCACCACCAGTTTGGGAGTCAATGACGGCATGGGGAAAAACCCCAGACAAACAAGTCTATACATGTCCAAAGGTCACGCCTCATTCACACCAACCGATAACCTTCACTTTCATACCTCACTCGACCCCATCGGACCATGCAGCGTATTTCCAGTCTAGGGACTACTTTTTCTCCGCGGAGGCGACCGCATCACCGCCAGACATGACCGCATCACCGCGGATGAATAAAAAGGTAATGTGACGTCAGAGGTCATATGCAAATTTCTGAGGTCAAGTGGGCGGGGCATCTCCAAAGGTCAGACGAATACTCGCTTCTGATTGGACGAGAGCTCCACACATGCTCCACAAATTCATCTCATTTGCATAAATAATAGGGAATCGGGTTTTTACCCCTCAGCCTATTAGGCTGCGGGGTCTTGTCGTTGGCATGTACGTCCGGTCGTCCGGTCGTTCGTCCGGTCGTCCGGTCGTCAACAATTCTTGTGATCGATCTAGAAACCGAACCGTTGCTTCTAGAGACTTCAAATTTGGTATACAGAATTGTTGGGTGGTCAACCACAAGCCTATTGAATCTGGACCCGATTGGTTGGAAACTTTGGCGGCCATCTTTAATTTATGCGAAACCATCACAGCTTTCTCGTTACCAAGCTTTTTTTAGAACGACTTACCCTAGGCACACCAAACTTGCCGTGCACATCCATATGCTCATGACCCAGAACCTTATTGAATCTGGACCCGATTGGGTGGAAACTTTGGCGGCCATCTTTAATTTATGCGAAACCATGAATCTTGTGTATCTCGGAAACCATTTTGCTGTTCAGTGTGAAACTTTGTAGAGATTATCGATACATCAAGAAACTTTGAAGGAATGACCAAACCAGTTTCCTGATTAGGTGAAAGCCTTGGTGGCCATCTTTAATTTATGCAGAATCTTTAATGATGTATTTCTTTGATACCATTGAAGTGTTCTATACGAAACTTCTTGTTACCAAGCTTTCTTTAGAACGACTTACCCTAGGCACACCAAACTTGCCGTGCACATCCATATGCTCATTACCCAGAACCCTATTGAATCTGGACCCGATTGGGTGGAAACTTTGGTGGCCATCTTTAATTTATGCGAAACCATGAATCTTGTGTATCTCGGAAACCATTTTGCTGTTCAGTGTGAAACTTTGTAGAGATTATCGATACATCAAGAAACTTTGAAGGAATGACCGAACCAGTTTTCCTGATTAGGTGAAAGCCTTGGCGGCCATCTTTAATTCATTGAGAATCTTTAATGATGTATTTCTTTGATACCATTGAAGTGTTCTATACGAAACTTGGTATACAGCATCGATGTATCAAGAGACTTGACTTGCACTGAATAACCACATCAATTCTTCTGAGAGGCGGGAAGGATGGCCGCCCATTTTTAATTTATGCAAAATCATTAATGATCTCTATATCCGATACCGTTTAAGTGCTCGATATAAAATTTGGTAAACATCATCGATGCAGCAAGATACTTATGATGAATGACAGAACTGGTTTCTCTGATTGGGTGGAAATCTTGGTGGCCATCTTTAATTTATGCAAAATCTTTAACGATATATATCTCGGATACCATTTAAGTGTTCTATATGAAACTTGGTATACAGCATCGATGTATCAGACACTCGCAATGAAGATCAGTTCCTCTGAATGACCGGAAGGATAGGCGGCCATCTTTAATTTATGCAAAATCATTAATGATCTCACTCTGATACCGTTCAAGTGCTCGATGTAAAATTTGATATACATCATCAGTGCATCAAGAAACTTACGATGAATGACAGAACTGGTTTCTCTGATTGGGCGGACTTTCTACATCACTAAGGAGCCACTGTTCAGCGACTAATGTTGTCATACTTGGAGACTTCAACAATGACTTTGCTGTCGACTCGGCTGAAACAACCAAGATAAACGACTTCTTCCAAGACCATGGGCTCTTTCCCTTAATCCCCACCCCAACCACAGATCTTAGGACAACCATTGACCAGATTTTCACCAATTTCAAACTCACAGATATACAATTTGATGTCCATGAAACAAATTCATATCACAAGGCTGTTCGGATTGCCATCCACCCATCTTCATCCTCTGCTTGATCACAGATGGAAAGAGACAGACAATCAACAGGTACACAGGGATTCATACAGTTATTGCTATCAAAGACTTTTATTATTGTTTAGATTATTATTAGGGTTCAAAGCCAAAATTGCTTGAAGCCTTTTGTTTTTGTTCAGAATATTTCTGTTCTTCCGCCATATTTTTCGCACACGCTATGTCAAAATATTTATTATAATCCTTCAATGCATCCAACATCCCACACTGAATTTATCATATTGTAATCTTTTACAAGCCACTGCTAAAGCATCTTCTGCATTCAACCAAATCTTTCAGGCTTTTACATATGCATTTTTCATTCATTGTGTACCAATATACACTGACTAAAACTGTCTGGCTGAGGGGTTGTTGCACCTTTTAGGTGCTGCCTCAGGTTATATACTACTTAGACTTATTCTCTTCAATCACCCCTGGATAAAATAGAAACGAGGATATTATTCAGAGAATTATCATGAAAGGAAAGCTGTGACGTGCAGGATTAACCATGACATATGGCTGCATCGGAATCTTCTTAATTTTTACCTCCGTCGATCAGACGGAGGTCTAGGAGCGCAACGTGAAATCTCCCGCCAAATAATTGTCATATGGGGAACCCACGACTCGTGTGATTTCCAATAGGGATTGCTATGGTTCCCGACGAAATTTTGAAAAGTTCCTGGACACAATTGAATGCTTACGTCACAAAAGGTGTGTATCCTTTGCAGCGCTTCCACCGGGTCTCTTAATTCGAGGGTACTAAATTCGCGCCTGTACTTATAGCTTCGCGCTGGTACAGATGGCCGGTATGCAAGACGGTACATCTTCGGAAAATTTATGACCTATTCCAAGGTTCTTCGCGTGACATGTACATGATCAGGTCAGGGGATTTGCAGCATTTCTGTTCTTCATTCAATACATAGTACTGTCCATACGCCCTATGATATGTACTTTTGTTGCTAACATTATGCAAGTTTTGTTGTTAAAAAAATAAAACTGAACGTACTTGTAGGCCTACTCGTTTGAAGCAGCAGACATTATAAATTTAGTTGACCTAGATTCTGCATTGAAGATCAACCATTGAAACGCGGAAAACAACGAATTACGTCAATTATACAGTATTTTCGCCTGCATGTTGTCTGATCGTACTAGTCTTGTTTATCTGATGATGCTAAACAATAATGATCTTGTGAACTTTGGGATAGGCCTAGGTCATAAATTTTCTGAAGATGTACCATTTTGCGGCCGGTATGCGACGAAGACAAACCTGCGCTTTCATAAAAAGTAAATTTTCACGAAAGAAAAACTCGCATTCCGGATAGTATAATTGGAAACTTCGACGAGAATCTCTGAATCGGCAAAAAGATAAAGGACGAGTGTCATTCACCAGGATGCGAGTCGGAAGTGAGAAGTCAAATTCAAAGTCAGAGGTCAAAAACGTAAAACTCCGAAGAACTCTCCCGGCTTTTTCTTTTCTTTTTTTTTTTGAGTTGGGGGGGGGGGGAGATAGCGACTGGAAAAATATATCTTCCCATGCTTCAATCGTTATCTGTGAATCCGATCAACAACCTAGCCAGACAATCTGTCAAAAATTATCCGTCGTCTGGGTAAGGTTGAAGGGTAATCGGAAGCTCGGACTGTGATACAGGCAAAAACTGTTGTTGTTGTAGTCTAGAAAAATAACTGGCATGCACTCTATGGAGAAGGGCCTCGTGAGGCACAAAGTGCAATTTTGTTGTTGTTGTTTATCTGCAAATCCGCTCATCTCGATGGGTATCTTTCACTAGTTCTCACAGTTGCCTGGCCTGTGTTATATTCGGTGGTCGAAGTCTACGTATAGTTTTTTTCAATAAATTATGGAAATTAATACAAACATATATACAGATATTTTTTTAAATAGATTTTTTATAAGTGTATTTCTCTTTCATCTTAGGCTCAATTAAAGTCATTCTCTAAAATGTGAAGCCGAGTTAATACAGTTTTTAATTATCTACCAAACCCTGTCCTCTATGACATAGAATAAAAGAGAAGTTGGGAATAGAACCGCTTAACACAGTCATTTCTAAACATCAAGTTGTACATAAGTATTTTTACTTACTCTGTACAAGCTGAGGGCATTTTTGTAGCTTTTGAAAATTTTGAGATTTTTGCGAGTCTGTCCATATTTAACTAAGCGACGTCCAAGCGAGCTAATGTACGCGCGTTATATTCATATCAAATATGATGCGGCTTGTGTTCAATGAGGCTTGGAATGTTTATACAATTAATTTTCTTCTCACTGTTACACAATGAAATTAAGTTTCAAATCATTTGATTCATCTCTTCGATGTAGATTGTTATGTTTCATTCGAGGAAATAATTTTAAAAGATACATATGACATTTTCTAACTTTATGGCTGGAGTTGTATTACAAAGAGCAAACGGCGTAAACATGCTTTCCCATCTCACCCACGCTCATATGGGTATCGATCGTTCCTATTCGAGGACACACTAACTGATGACCTAGTTCAGAGCCAGTGATTTGCTCGCCCTCCCCCCCATTGGATATCAGTTGATTCCTAAGGAAATAAACATTACACATGTAATGACCACCTGCCGAGTGATACATGTGTGAATCGGTCAAACATTTCCAAGGATGCCAAATTCTAACTTAAAACAACCATGCCGGATTTCATTGCTTCACTGAGAATAATTGGATCTAACTTTTACAAAGCCTGCAGCTCCCAATAGCTCCTGGATCTAGAACACATAAATGAAGGGACCTAGTTTATCGGTGCTATGGCAAAAATATCATGTAGAATGGGACTGTGTGGATAATATCCTTGGAAGTTGAAATCCTGCTGCATGCTTCACAAACATCATCAAAAGTGAAAATTATCTCCCTTGACCAGGTAAGGACTTGAATGTGTGTCTAAAATGATTTAGCTTCTAGAAACAGACTTCATTTCAAATTTTAATTCCAATTCTGCTACATGTACATGCATAAAATACATACAGAATGAACTGCATACATAATAACACAAAGAACAGGTATATGTATCTCATTACATTCTTATTCAAAGATCAATACCTGGGTAATATTACAACAATACCATGGCGTTATATATTGTTATGATTGACTTAACTTTAGCTGCTGAAGATATTTCTAATTTGAGATCAATGAACAATCATACTAGATTTCATAACTTCATTTATTTTCACAATAAGCAATATAATCGAGATTAGCAAGTGAAGTTTCAAAACATAATATAATAAACAGCATGGGTCTTCTTCAGTTTATTGTAGACAAAAATACCCATGAATATATGTTACCATGATTCAGTCATGCTATTACCTGTAATATATTGATGTGGACAAGGTATAAACATAATTATTTGATAGTATTACTAATTGTATGTTGTTTATGATTAACATGAACTTTTTATTTGCTGCGTGGAATTCAGTCATTTGTTCCATAGGGGCAATATTCTCATCAGTCATCACCATTCAATGTGAATGTGATACATGTACAAGTCCATGGTCATTGATACAGTAAGGTGAAGGCGAAGGTGACCTGTAACACCAGTATACAAATTATACCGAGCGCATTGAATCCTCATCATATGATGTTGAGACAGATCAGAACGAAGTGTCGGTAAAATCAGGTGTGTTTTGAAGAGCATTCTCTCATCAGTGATGATGCTATACTGTACACATACAAAATAAGAAGTGTTGATGTGTTGGGCCTATAGCACAAAATCACAAGCAAGTTGGTACAACAACTAGGCACACGGTGTCTCATTTCTGCCGCTAACGTGTCGATTTGGGTGAGGGGATCCTCTCAGGGGGAGGTGGGGGTGGGATGGGGCCTAATGTCTCAAGCACTTTTCCAGGTTTTCCATCAGTATACTCTATTCCATACCCCAATATTTCAAGCACGTCAAATCAAACAAAAATTATTTGCTGGGAATGTGACTTTCACATCCCTGTCTGGACATGCTAGTGAGGAGCCCTCAATCCCAGATTAATTACCATTGATGAAGCTAACGTCCAACAAATGCAAAATTGAGCTTGGCATCCGGCCGTATGTTATTCAGTGATGTATTACGCTACGGACCCTGTTGCCTCGACGGAGGTCTTTGCGCTCATCCAGCGCTTGTTATATTGAAAATTAATGGCCTTGAAAGTCCTTGAAAATTAGAATTTTTGAGTGAGTTGTTTACACCATTAGTGAAGATATTACTATACTTCTGATTTGATTATGGACACAGAAGTTGAATGTCGGAAGAGACGTTTACGTAAGATAGCCGTGATCATAGGCGGTAATTTGATAGCAACTGAAGCGGAGGTCGGAATAGTGGGTTGAGATTAAAAGTTAAAAAAATAAAAAGATGGAATAAACTAATAGGTTTTCTGTCTACTTATTCTCTAAATTATACTGTCTGAAATGTGAATTAATTTTGCTGAACCCATGAGGTAATATTACATAAAAACACGGTTGTACATTTGGCTGTTTCGTCATCATCATCTATCGATCTGTCTTTCGTCAGAAATATTCCAGAATACATTTACATCTGAAACAGATTGAACCATTTTTTTAATTTTTCATGAGTCGTGATCTCACTGTTACGAAGGCATAATATATTGAGGTTGTGTTGTCTGAATATATTATGAATCGGGAACCGTGTACAAGCGAAAGTTTGGCCCACGTGCCATGCTATCCAAGTATTGATCACGTGATGTTATTGCAACTCGGTATGGCGGGAAAATGTACAACCAACACGTGGCATGTTGAAACTTTCATTCTTCCATATCTACAGACCCCACCTAATTCTATGAAAGTGTTTTCATACATTTGTTAATAAAGGTTCGAAGGGATACAGTGAATTGTTAGAATGGGCAAGCAATTCTGTCTTTCGTTTAGCCGCTATTCATGGCGGGATGAGCTCGTTCCAGCTGGGAAGATTGTATATCGTCTCAAACGAGTTGGCCCTGATATGGGTCTTCAGATAGTGTCGGGCGCTTGCTTAATTTGTTGTTCGTTTCATTGACATAAATAGTTTGAAAAGCCCTTCCACAATATTTCCCTATGAAGAGCAATCAAGAAATTATTAGGTTTGATTCTCAATCTGAAAATGACGTAATCTGTGTTTCTTCATTAGATCCTTATATATTTTCACGTAAACATCATTGGCGTCACTGGGATAGTTGTGCCTGGTCTTCTCGGTCGTGAAAAAATTCTGCAAGATTCAAGCATGTCCTGAAGAGAAAATAAAGAAAATATCAGAATGTCTAAGTGACAGAATATGCCCTTGTCCCGTGTGTACTAATAAAAGGATATACGCGAATTTGTGATTTTGAATTGGCCGGGCATCCGATGAAACTTATCTCTTCATTGTCAGCCGATCATTGCAGTCAATTATTCGAACCTAATTTAATGGTTAAAGAGCAGAAAGAATGCTTTATTTATCCTCTGATCAATTGCGAATTATTGCCGGACAAATCTAAACGCACAACAAACATTTCCCGGGTTTTGCTTCGGGGTTTCCCCTCGATCACACGTTTTCGTACCACTGAACTTCGCCGAAGTAAATTAGGCGTCATTCTACACACAAAGTACAGTGAATGTCTCGTGGTTGTCGATCTTATATCATTTAAGAGTGCTGTCTGGAGTAAATATCACAAAATTAAAGAAACACCAGTCGACGTATTGTGACCTTTCATTGTCGAACAGTATGGGCATTTAATATGGGGACTCTAATTTACGAAAACGTCCGTTTTTCTGAACTGACCTGCACAAACTATTCGGAAGCGGTCAGTTTTTCACGACTGCGATATTCACTTCCGGTCACGAATACTTAGGGAACTTACCGTAAATGTTTTTATTGTCAAATTCAGACCACAATGGAGAAACGTGTATAAAGTCATTAAACATTAACACTGGGCATTATCAGGTGCTAAATATGTAGTCAAAGCTGCATCGTTAACCTCCTCTTGGCAACTGATAGCACTATGGACTTGTGAGTGTACATGTGTTCGAATACAAATTTATGAATTCTGATTGGTGCCAGTTGTATTCAATTCATCAATACAGTTTGTCATTAACTTATATATGGTATTTCTTCATTGTAGGGTCTTGGCTGTTGAAGATGGTACTTAATATTGTGTTATTCATCAAAACACCTCTGCTTCACATCCTTTGAAAATATATACATATACCTCAACCTGTAACCATTTCGGTCATCTATACGCGGTAAGACTGACCCTGGGATCGTGTGTATCCATGTTCAGCCTACTTTCGGCAACGGCTAAAGAGAATTTCCATAAATCAATACCACGTGACTTCGTCAGCCAATCAGCTAAAGTCTACCGACGTAACCCCAACGTAACTCGCCATTTTCGAATCATGTGATGAACTACTTGTTCAAAATTTCAGATCAACCACACCTCTTGGATGATACGAAAGTTATACATACCTATATATTTTGTAAGCCCAGGCAATATCTGTTTCAGAAGTAGTATGAAAACCTGTAATTCATCAGATTTCTCGAGTCTGTTCTCCGCCGGATGAAGGCCGAACAGAATCCGGTAAAACACTGGATATCGCTCCGCGATAATGGAGACACACGATTCGCAAGCCATCTTATGGATGGCGAAGTGTACGCAAATGACATATACCTATCACTAATACCATAATTCCCCTATATACACACGAAGGGTGTTGCCATTTTCAACCTCATTCCACAGATATCAAAATTATTCTTACATCTCGTACATGTAGTTAATCTCAGCTATATGTATTGAGAACGAAAAATGGACCCACTGCATCAATACAAGAACGCATCCCTTAGGCATGTTAGCATGGTTAGCACGTTCACATGTGCACGATTTTCTTGAAGGGAACCCACTTGGAAAATAAAAACTTCTGGGAGAGAGATATGATGTTGACATATTTTTCTTGAAATATAAAAAATACATTTCATGAAAATGTTCCTACTGGCTACTGAGATATTGTACAGTACTTCAAAGAATTTTGAGTCTGGTACAAAAGGTGTGCAAATGAGCTTTGATTATGTTATGCAGTGAACTAGAGACAATAATATAGAAAAGAAAATACCATTATTCGTCTAAGATTCACAGGATTCCGATTCTTTTGCATATCATTGACATTAATATTATGTTTACAGGTTAATGGATATCACTTTTATAGTTTCAGAAATATGGTTACCATATCAACCAGTAAACAAGTGCTTTATCTCAAGAACGTAAAATGTTTAGAGTGATTTTTTTAATGAATAGGAATAGCATATACTGCTGTTGCTGAATATTCAGTAATTAAGATTTCTTACCTGCAAAAATTAAACAAGAGCCCAAGGGGCTCAATATACGCCCGTATATCTGGAATTACATTGGTCCAAATTTCAAGGTTGTTTAATAGCCTTGATTCCAATTGGTAGCTAGCAATCCAGATCTACAATTTTGTGCTTCTGAGAATGTAACATACATCACATCTTATACTGAATGATAAACTAAAATGAGCTTAACTCTTGTAACTAGTTGACCTTGAAGCTTGAGCTGAAATCAACAATAGTCAAAAACAAGAAAATAATAGTTTTCCTGTAAATGGATTCCTTTCAGGCGAGAGAATTTTTCATGAAGAAAGTGATGAAATAAACCTTTGTTCTCTGAACTGGTATGAAGTTCATAAAGGACCCCTCTCCCCCTAAATTAGTAAATGTATGGTTTTTATTTCAAAACAGTTTAACTAAATGTAGCTCAAACATGGGAGACAACTCCACAAGACAAATGCCATATGCATGTAGGATAGAGAACTCTGAATATCCCAACCTAACACATAGTCAGATAAACTTGATTAAGTTTTGGGGAACTGTGACCTTGACCTTTGACAAATTGATCTCAAAATGTATGGCTCCTCGAGTACTCATAGTTTGGTATCAATCCATACCTTGAAACTAGAGATATCGCATGGACAACAAATGTTAATGGAAGAATAGAACATCGCATAACACGACCTCATCTTCGACCGGCATGAAAATGTGACTTTTAATGATTTCGGGGTCACAGTGACCTTGACCTTGACCTAAATTTTGGTACACGACACATCGTCTTCCTTCAATGTATCAATGGACAAAAAAAATGTGATTTCCGTCAATTTCATGATTTTCTTGACGTTCAGCCTTGACCTACATTTTGGTATGTGAGACATCAGGTGCCCCTATGACAAACTGTCTCTCCGTCATTTCTCAATGGACACAAAAAAATCATGACTTTTACCAATTTCACAATTTTGGGGTCACAGTGACCTTGACCTACATTTTGGTATGTGACACATCGTGTTCCCCTACTGTATCTACTGAAACAAAAACAAAATTTATAATAATTTTCTGATTTTGAGGTCACAGTGACCTTTGACCTTGACCTAATTTTTGGTATGCGATACTTCATTCCTCCCTATTAAATCCACTCACAAAAAGTAATTAGTAATTTTTAATGATTTCCTGATTTTTAGGTCACACTGACCTTGGACCTTGATTCTGGGGTCACAATGACCTTGAATATTGACCTGGATCTAAATTTAGGTACATGAAAAAACGGCTCCCTGTAATTTCTCAATGGAATCAAAAATTCATGATTTTTAACAATTTCATGATTCTGGGGTTACAGTGACCTTTGACCTTCGACCTTGACCTATTTTTTAGTATGCGACACTTCATTTCCCCCTACTGAATCCACTGACGAAAAATTTAGAAATTTTAACAATTTCCTGATTTTTCGATTTTTTGACCTCTGATCTCGACCTACATTTCGTATGCAACACATCGTTCCCCCCTAGGGTATCCACTCACCAAAAATTAGAACTGTAGATAGAAAACTGTCAATGATCAATAATTTCCTGATTTTAGGCAACAGTGACCTTTGACCTCTGACCTCAACCTCAATTTTGGTACGCGACACATCGTCTTCACCTAGCGTATCCAGTCACAAAAAATTGCAACTGTAGATAGAAAACATTCACAGATACAGACCGGACACGAACACTTCAATGATTTCCTTTTTTAGGTCAGTGACCTTTGACCTCTGACCTCGACCTTCATTTTGGTACGCGACACATCGTCTTCCCATAGGGTATCCACTCACCAAAAATTGGAACTGTAGATAGAAAACTGTTCCAGATATAGACCGGACACGGGGGACGGAAACCGCCATCACATAATACGTCCGCCTTTTGGCGGGCGTATAAAAAATAAAGCCTTTCATAACTGGTTGCTATGGAAACCATATTTCCAAAAAGTATTGGATTTCTTCAAAAACAAAGTAATATAGTCTACATAATGCTATAAATAATCAACAGTATAAATTTGAAAGAGATTAGATTTCTAAATCTGTGAATATACGAGCATAAATTAGCTCATCAATTCACCTGAATATAGGATTCATACTACTCCAATATCTCAGCAACCGAATACAATAATCAAACAGGTAAGTATGAAGTAATGCAGACTATCATCCTTGTCATAGAAATACCTGACTGATTTCGGTTAACCGTAGTAATGCATACATCATATTTTTGCAATGATAGAAAATCTCTCGTGTAAAACGCCAAGGATTGCCAAAATAGGCTGTGTAGCATATTTTTCTTGCTTATAATAAACTTCCTGTGCATGTTGTGAAATATTTTGTTCAATGACAGAATAATTATCTCTAGTCTACTTGATCATACACATTTGAGCGATTCCTGCATTTAAATTTCCTTTCAAAATCAAGTGCACCTGCAGGAGGTATGGATTCAAATAATGATACAAGGAGTCCTTTAAACATCTGGTATGATCATATCAACAAATTGTATCCAACATATCTACATGTAGGCTCAATAGGATACTGATATCATGCCCCAGGCCATACAGGCTGGCAGATCAAAGTTCCTCTGAATTCGGCTGAGCACCAAGCATCATTTGAGGTCAAGGGTCAATTTAATGGTCAATAAAGTAGAAAATTATGAGGAGATAATGTTGCATAATACGGCTATAAGCTGGGATATCTAGTTAAACAGGGCTTGTCTTCCATGGAAATCTGATTAACTTCAGCTCTCTTGGCACAACATATAATTCTTTAGCAATTTGTATAGAAATAATCATAATAGTTATGGATTTCCATGGATACCTGTAGAACTGGATTGTGGGATTCTTGTAAATTGCGATGAAAATCAAGGTCTGGTATAAAAGTACTGTATCCCAGCTGTAAGTCACCATTTCTGTAGAAGAAAACCCAAACCTGCCACAAGTAATGTCTGGCCCAGCATGATATTTTACTAGGACTCCAGTTCAGAACCGCACAGAAAATAGAATATTGAGAAAATACGGCAGCAATCATTGGATTTAAGTTTATAGTTTATCCAGATAGAGGTTTAAACCAGTTTCTCTTGTTGAACTGAACATGACCACTGACGATATGTTTCCACCGTATTTTGTTCTTGACGCAAGAGTGACCGATAGATTTGTCCCTCAATACTGGTGACCGCTTGGTACGCAATTTGTTCTAATGAAGTTCACTTGTCTTAGATCAACAGATCCTTGAATAATTGGAGGACAAAATAGGAAAGGAGAACCATGTTTTACTAAACCCTTCATCAATATTGAGCCATGTTATAACGGAGTGGAGGTATATTCTTGTTACAAATTTTAGATAAAATGTATACACAATACATCAATCTGGACCAGGCTACAACAAGAGCTACAACCAACTCTTTACCTTAAATGTGACCTTGTTAGAAGTTGAACTGAAAAATCAACCAATTTAATCAATGCACAATTGAATCTGCAAATATTACAGGTGTGTTTTCCAATTTGGAGGATGTGCGTTTGATATTTTCAGTCAGACAGTTTTTGTTTTGTAGTGATCCATATGGAAAAAATCCCATTTTGGTTTTTGTTAAATGAAGTTCAAGGTCAAGTTATTTCTGATTTGATACTGGACATGAATGCATGGCTGTGAAGCCATCAGTTACAGGTCCTCTATCCCCTCAGCTGAATGGTATTCCAAGCATCCTTGCCACACAATTGTATCATCGTTGGACACATGACAATGGATTTTCTGTTTATCACTATCCTCCCAGATTTCAGCGACTAGGGCGTCTCCCCAGTGGCTTGCCTTGAAATATAACATGGAAATCTTTTTAATAGGGTGCTCTTGGATGAGAACACTGTTTGTTATTTTCCTGAAGAAGTCTTGGTGAGCTGCTATGCTCGCAGTGTCCAGTAAATACTTGATATAAGAGGCACATTTCGTGCGACCGTAAACGTCTGTGTCACTGTAGGGAACCATGAATGAACACCTATGCATCCTATCATCCGGCTTCACCACTGGTGGACTAATGAATGGGGGCCGATCAGGCAAGCCAAATTTAAACTTTCGCTTCCACCAATCCGGGGCAGGCATGGCTTTTCCCGTTTCCACGTTCACAAAAGTATGGACATTTGTGACTTTCACCGAGGGCTTCATCCTTCCAGCACATGAGAAGTCAGTCAGAGTTGTGAAGGTCGTCTCCCCGATATGAATAACTTTGAGATTGACAGCAAGCGGAGCCTTGGCAACGGTCCTTTCATAGAAATCTTTCTTCAGTTCAATCTGTGATGCTTTAATGACGGTTGTTATCTCCTCATCGAACAGCGTTCGGAAATCTAGAAATGGAGTTTCGTGAAAGAAGGCTGCATATTCCACTCGAGTCATCATCTTATAGACCCGTAATAAATCAGGTTTTCCTGTAGATACAGAAGATGGATAAAACAGGGTCAGAAATAAGCAAATTCAAAATGATTTTTCAGAATTTGATCAAACATAATGCTTCAACATGGGCAGGATAAGTACTTTCGATCGGATGATGTCTTGGCTGCTATTTCAGACCCAGAAAGAAGTTTAAAAAAAAAAGACAAAAACTAATGAATAACAAATGGTTAATACATTTCTTGCCTAGTACCATTTGTTGGATTCTGTGAAAAAAATAATCATTTTAATCAAGGTCAGTAACCATTAATGTCAGATCCGCTTTGTACTGCAGAGTAAATGAAGAAATATCTCCAATCCAATTTTTTTTAAAATAGTGGTAGATACTCACATCAAAATAGTCAAAGTGAACAGAAAGTTAGCATATTTTGCACTCTTTGTTTGATTTGGAATCCTGAAGCAATTTTCACAGTGGATAGGTACGGGATGTCTCACCTAACCAGTATAGCACATTTAGTACGAGCTTCTCATCATAATAGCTCCTCTCCTGTTCGAAACTTGTCTGCGATGGCTTTCTGATGCAGCCATATATATGGATGGAATGTATTCTCTCCGTCAACTCTCAATAAACGAGAGCAGAGAACAGCAGTTCAATCGTTCTGAAAATACACTCGAAAAAGCAGCACTTCTTAAGACTAACTGTATTTATTCTGCAAGAGCTTTCGAAGGTATGTGGGCCTAATCCACTTCCTCAGATGAATAAAGTAGAATGAAGCATGGTTGTTCAAATACATAGAATACATGATGGGTTGGAAAAACTGGAAATTAGAGTGAGTAGTGTCAAGTAGATGATACTATTAGTTATTCAGGTTTTTCCCAGGGTGTATGAAAAGTTATGACCCTCCCTGAAACTCATACACCCTGAGGCGTCAGCCGAAGGGTGTATGAGTTTCAGAGAGGGTCATAACTTTTCATACACCCTGGGAAAAACCTGAATAACGAATTTATTATCCCGAAAGCATTTTTCAATTAACATATCGAATTATAGAGTTAAAAAGGCAATTTCTCTGAAACTTTACCACGGAAACTCAGCATATATGTGTCTGTCCATTTACGAAACCGGTCTCCATTTTGACAAAACGTGTTGTCTACGCGAGTAATGTAGACGCGCAACACGGACGCAGAGCTGTGACAGTGTTCAATTTTGACCCTAAATATAACCATTTACGAGGTATGTGTGTCTAAAGATTGATTGAACGTGATGCAGCAAGACTTCCTTTCATCGAATATGAACGGTTGTGTATAATATTGTGTGTTGATTTCGGGAAATGATCTTTGAAAGCGCACAACACGCCGAACTTGGTTCGGTAGCGATTATGCATAATTTTCGCGTGGCCAGAAAACGCTTCATGTTCGTTATATTTATATTCTCGACATGCGAGAAGTAGAATACTCCGACTATGATGGTATTCTGGTCAATATTAGGGTATCTCCCGCCAGAAATAGTGGAAAATTTAAGTTGGAAGTCTTGAAGTGGAGATCCGCCATGTCTGCTTTCGCACGTGAACCGTGAATTTTTATCCCCTGGGAGCCCTTCCGCTAGAGGGCCGTTCGGCCACACCGTTCAACATGGTTCAGTATACAGCATTAAGATGATTGGTCACGTGATCGGTCGGACGTTGCCATGGAAAGATCCCCGGGGTGTACGAATTTTTACACCCTGGTAAACCGACCAATGGAAATGCTACGATTTAGGTTGAGGGATAATAAAATAATATATCGGCTTGACACTACTCACTACTTTTCCTTTGTTTCGACCTACATGTATGTATTCTATGTATTTAAATTAAACAACCATGCTTTATTCCACTTTACGCTCGTCTAGTTTTTGCTGAACAGCTGTGTGGAAGGGAATAAAGACAAAGGAAAAAACCACGCGATCCAGTATAAAAAAATAATTACTACTATTCCACTTTAGGTGCTCTCCATGAAATGAATGACTGATGTAGTCAAGCTGGTATAGACATTTTATAAATTTTAATTTTCTATCTTCTGTTAATTGTTTTAAACTGTAGTGCTTGTAAATCTAAGAATTGGAAAAAAAAATTATACTGAAATATAAATAGAGAATTGTGTTGATGGGCCATGTAATCCATATGGGAAGAGGCCCGATAAATACAACTTCAAGCAATCCACTTTACACATTTGAGGAAAAGGGTACGTAACATACCTGTGAAAACTCATACAACCTACAATTTGTCTTTAAAGTGCTGCCTTTTCAAGTGTTTTTTTATTCCATGGAGACTAAATTGGCTACCCAAATTTAGATGTAATGTCCTTACAGGACTCCCTTGTTAGAACTTTATTGTGCCCAAATTAGAGAGCAAACAATAAATATTAAAAAAAATATATATATATATTTTTCACTCATCGAAATTCAATGTTCAGTTATGCTCACAGAGATTCCTTGTCAATTAAGGCTCATAATTGAGTCAAAACCTACCTATTTCACCAGAATTCGGGTTTTCACTAAATACCGACGGTCACGGATGTACAAAGGGAAGCAACTTTACCAACGTCACGGCAGAGGGCGTCAGATCGAAGATTGTTAATATGGTGGATCAAAGGAAATTGACGCAAAACGGTTTCCAGTTCGATAAATGGGCGGTCAAAATGAAATTAAAACAGATGTACTGCAGAGTGTCTATCCTAACATATTGACAGACACACGAGGCGCTCTTGTTGTATGATGTAAGATATATATTTCTAGTCCAAATGAATTGAAGAACCTGGTATGTTCTTCTGTGACGTCGATCATTCGCTATGACGTTGCAACAATCCATATTGTGATGGCGCCACTCGCGATACCATTGTTGGCGGTCCAAATAACAAACGTCACAAGAGAACGTCATAATACAAATGTATCAAAATGTATATATTCGTAGCGTCGCAAGCTATCGTATGGCTGCAGGATAAATCTGACCCCCTCTGCGCTCCGCCCTCTACCGGTATGTCAGCAAAGTTGTTCCCCTTTACGTATCCGTGACCGTCGGTATTGGGCCCAAGCAAAGTTGTTCCCCTTTACATATCCGTGACCGTCGGTATTGGGCCCATTTCCCTGCTTAAAAAATATAGACGTGCCATGTTTAGGGTAATCTGAAGCCCTGAATGTATT
>JAVTVY010005614.1:0-41003 GCA_036873755.1 Hanleya hanleyi | reverse complement strand
CTGCTGGATAGGCCAGTCCTGTGTAGGATTACTGCTGGGTGGACCAGTCCCATGTTATTAGTGATGGATAGTCCCCTGTGAGATTACTGCTGGATAGTCCAGTCCCAAGTGGGATTACTGCTGGATAGGCCAGTCCTGTCTGGGATTACTGCTGGATAGATGAGTCTCGTATGGGATTAATGCTGGATAGGACAGTCCCATGTGGGATTACTGCTGCACAGGCAGTCCCGTGTGGGATTACTGCTGCATACGGCAATCCTGTGTGGGATTATGGCTGAGGAGGCCAGTCCCGTGTGGGATTACTGCTGGATAGGCTAAACCTGTGTGAGATTACAGCGGAATAGGTCAGTCCCATGTTAAATTATGGCTGGATACGTCAGTGCCATGTGGGATTACTGCTGCAAATTGCAATCCAGTGTCATATTACATCTGGATAGGTCAGTCCCATGAGAGATTACTGCTGCATAAACCAGTCCCTTGTGGAATTACTGCTGGATAGGCCAGTCCCATGTGGGATTACTGCAGGATAGGCCAGTCCGGTCTGGGATTACTGCTGGATAGGTCAGTCCCGTGTGGCATTACTGCTAGATAGGCCAGTGCCATTGGGATTACTGCTGGATAGGTCAGTCCTGTGTGAGATTACTGCTGAATAGGCCAGTCCCAAATGGGATTACTGCTGGATAGACTAGTTCGGTCTGGGATTACTGCTGGATAGTTGATTTCCGTTTGGGATTACAGCTGGATAAGTCAGTCCCATATGGCAATACTGCTGGATAGGCCAATGCCACTTTGGATTACTGCTGGATAGGTCAGTCCCGTGTGGGATTACTGTGGGAGAGCTGTGACCTAGGACGAACTGTAAGAAACATGTGTAGCAAGTTTCATAATCATTCAATGACAGCTGACAACTGCAGCAAACTGTGGTGTACAGATGTACATGTGCACTTCAGCTAAATGCAAAACTCAATCATTTGCCATAATATGGAGAAAAATTAATATTTCTTGTCAAAAATAGCACAGGTATATCCTCTAATCATAAGAAACATCTGTACCAAGTTTCATAATCATCCAATGACAGCTGACAACTGGAGCAAACTTACCATGTACATGTATATGTACAATTTACCTAAACATAAAACTATTCATTGGTCATAATTTGGAGAAAAATTAATATTTCTTCACAAAAATAGCACAGGTACATCCTCTAATCATAAGAAACATGTGTACCAAGTTTCATAATCATCCAATGACAGCTGACAACTGGAGCAAACTTACCATGTAGATGTATATGTATACATGTAGAGGCCAACATGTACAATTTACCTAAACAGAAAGCTCATTCATTTGCCATAATTTGGAGAAAAATTAATATTTCTTCTCAAAATAGCACAGGTACATCCTCTTATCATAAGAAACATGTGTACCAAGTTTCATAATCATCCAATGACAGCTGACAACTGGAGCAAACTTACCATGGACATGTATATGTACAATTTACCTAAACAGAAAACTCTTCATTTACCATAATTTGGAGAAAATTAATATTTCTTGTCAAAAATAGCACAGGTACATCCTCTAATCATAAGAAACATGTGTACCAAGTTTCATAATCATCCAATGACAGATGACAACTGGAGCAAACTTACCATGTAGATGTATATGTATACATGTAGAGGCCTACATGTACAATTTAGCTAAACAGAAAACTCATTCATTGCCATAATTTTGAGAAAAATTAATATTTCTTCTCAAAAATAGCACAGGTACATCCTCTTATCATAAGAAACATGTGTAACAAGTTTCATAATCATCCAATGACAGCTGACAACTGGAGCAAACTTATCATGTACATGTATATGTACAATTTACCTAAACATAAAACTATTCATTTGTCATAATTTGGAGAAAAATTAATATTTCTTCTCAAAAATAGCACAGGTACATCCTCTAATCATAAGAAACATGTGTACCAAGTTTCATAATCATCCAATGACAGATGACCACTGGAGCAAACTTACCATGTAGATGTATATGTATACATGTAGAGGCCTACATGTACAATTTACCTAAACAGAAAACTCATTCATTGCCATAATTTTGAGAAAAATTAATATTTCTTCTCAAAAATAGCACAGGTACATCCTCTTATCATAAGAAACATGTGTACCAAGTTTCATAATCATCCAATGACAGCTGACAACTGCAAGAAATTTTCCAAGTACAGATGTACATGTGCACTTCAGCTAAACGCAAAACTCATTCATAGGGATTTTAACATTAGAGCACCCCAGGGGTAGTACCCCCAGGTGGCATACCCACCCCCCATATTTTTTTTATATTTTTTCTAATTTTTCTAGATTTTTTTTTAACTTGCTAAACCAAAAACCCATTCATTTCCAGGCAGGGGACACCGACACCGACGACGACATCCTCTCCCCCCCCCCCCCACAATATCTCCCCTTTACTTCGTAAGGCGAGATAAAAACCTTTACTGCCTTCAATTTGATTTTGTAAAATCAATGTTCACTTCGTCTCTGAGCATTCAGGGTTACATACAGTTAGTCTTGTATTGGGATGGGGGAAGAACACATTATATTGTAACTGGAGCTTGAAATAGTGATATACTAATACTATTTACCTAATTTTCATGCTTCACCAAGTGGAAACTATATTACAGCAGCAATCAACATTCACTCAGCTGAGTTGTTGATCTCAAAACCTGGGTTGGGAGATTGAGGGGGGCTGAAGGGGGGGGGGGGGTTGAGGGGGGTTGTGACAAGGCAGATATGGTGCATTTATAAGATCTGATTTGATCTGATTGGATTTCACCATGATAATGCATGAATGACGATCACAAATCAGTTTACCTCTGGTGTATTGGTCTGTTCTTCATCTTCCTTGTCATCATTGTCGGACTGAAAAACAAAAACAATTGTATGAATTCAACTATTTTTATATGTATTAAAGCTGAATAAAATAAATTTCTAGTCTCACAGGCATCACCACATTAATTTTTCCTACGAAGTAGGCTACCATCAGCAAATCGTCCGGTAGTCAGTTGAGTCAGTGAGTCCATCCGAATCCTTTCGTCGGCAAAATAAGGAGAACCGTTGACATTAGAACCTTGATTTTTTTTGCGTGAAGTTGCATTAGGGGACTGTTACCAGCAAGTTCTGAGCTGACCTACTTTCGATGAAAATTTCTGGTGATTTTTGATGATAATCACTGGTGATTCTAACTTAGGCTGTGCCCTTCCTAATATACATGCACATGTAGGCAGGATTTTAACTTGGGGTGAGGGAGATTTCCAAGAGTTCAGTGCATGTCGGAGTACTAATGCCTACCCTACATCGTAGGTCCTGCGACGTTAGTCACACTGCCATGTTTGGTACCGCATCAACTCTCTTTATTGCCCACAGTAAACAAAAATGTATTTTTTTTGTTTTTTGTTTTAAATTTTTTATTACGTTTTATTTTAGTTTATGCGGACTTCTCAAAATAATGTTCTTGAACATTGGATTAAGCAGTTTGAGGTCTTGTTTTATTCGATTGATTGAGTGAGTAGGATTTAATGTCGTTTCCAACATTTTCCCAGTCATATCACGACGATGCCCACACGTGCCAGAACACGAGTGTCCACAGTTCCTATTATCTTGCACACTGATCACCCAGTCACCCATCCAAGTATTGACCGAGCTCAACGTTGCTTAACTTCGGTGATCTGACAAGAACCGTTGTGCCCAATGTGATACGCCGAAGCAAATACTATTGTTGAAGGCGGATTCTTCAAGTACGGTAACTTAAAGAAAATTGTTGGTTTCATCGGAATTTGTATTAAACTGCTGCATCGGTTTGCCAATAAAGATGGATATATTTGGTCTGTGTGAGAGCAGGTTCGAACCCAGCTGGTCCATGTGTGAAAGTTTGTCAGTTACTTGCCGAGGGGCGGTGGTTCTCTCCGGGTACTCTGGCTTCCTCCACCAACCAAACTGACTGTCACCATATGAGTGAAACAAACTTGAGTGTGACATTAAGTCAAATTCCCTCCCTCCCTGTGTGAAAGACATGAGTACTGTGACTGTCACAGGACCTACGAAGTAGGGTTTGATATGATTTAAGTGTGTACCTTGACCTAAGACTTAAAATCAATCTAATGGACAATTTTATGCATTGCTGCGACGTCCCGCAGACTGTGCAGGACACTCGAACTATGACGTCGTCAACGTCATCTCTGACGTCAAAAGAGGCAGTGTAAATTTCTCTCCCACTGCCGAAAGCTGCCTTTGAATCCTCTGAGACACAGTCTATGTGTGAAATGTTGGCGAAAAACTTTATTACGATTTATTATTCACATTGTTATCTTGAATATGACGTACACTTACACAAGTACCACAGTTACACTTTGAGTCAAAGTGTCTAGTGTTTGTAAACTCGGTAAGAGCTTTTGATCACTCACCTGGATAGGAGAGTGATGCGAGAGTGATCACTCACCTGGATAGGAGAGTGATGCGGGAGTGATCACTCACCTGGATAGGAGAGTGATGCGAGAGTGATCACTCTCTCCAATATCAATCTTCACTGCATGGGCAATTTTGAGGAGAGTGATAAAAAGCTCTCCTGGAGAAAAATTGAGGAGAGTGATGGAGAGCAAGAGTGACTGAGAGTTTGTTTCTCGCCTGAGCCAGTACTTTCTGTTTGGGTGATTCGCGATGTAGGAATAATTCAAAATTTATCAATCGAATTGAGTGTACATTGAACCCTGCTGTCCCTCTAACCTGCATTTCGTCATCAGACAGTCCGACTGCATCCAGGGTGACCAAGTCTTCCGGGTTGAGAAATTCCGGCCAATCATCATCTGGTTCATCAGCTGCCTCACTCTCAGAATCCCTCGTACTATCCCGCGTCTTCTGAACCTTGTTCTGTAAAGAATTAGAGGAAATGGTTAAGATTATTTTCTTAAAATTTAAGTTTCAAATTTAGTTTGAGACAGTTGCTATATAAACACAGAACAGAGCTTGGCTGAGGCTTAACAAATGAAATCTATTGGTTGACAGGCAATTTGGGTTCAAGGCAGAATGTCAATATTTTATTTCTCTTATTTCATCCGATATATACATAATTTACTCATTTGGATATGAAATGCCCAGAATTAAAAACATGGCAGTGTGACTAATGTTACAGGACCTACGAAGTAGGGTTTGATATGATTTTAGTGTGTACCTTGACCTAAAACATGTTTTTGCCAATTTCGAGGTTTATAGGTCACCCAAGTAGGTCAAATTTTCATGAAAAGTAGGTCAGCTCAGAACTTGCTGATAACAGTCCCCTAATGCTCATTCATTCCAAAAATCAAAGTTCTAATGTCAACGGTTCATAGGAATACTGGAGACGTTCGAGAGATGACTTGAGGGCCCTCTATCAAGAAATACGGGAGACGGTCGAGAGATGACTTGGGGGCCTTCTGTCTAGAAATAACCTGAAATCCTCTCGAAATTTCAAGGTTTATAGGTCACCTAAGTAGGTCAGCTCAGAAGTTGCTGGTAACAGTCCCCTAATGCACGTTCATGCCAAAAATCAAGGTTCTAATGTCAACGGTTCTCCTTATTTTGCCGACAAAAGGATTCGGATGGACTCACTCATTACCGGACAATTTGCAAATGAGAGCCTACTTCGTAGGAACATGATCATCGCTGAGGGTGAAGGTGGGTTCTCGAAAATTTCAATAATATGGCATGATGGGAGTTTTTGAAAAAGAGGTGGTGCCTAAGAACCAAACTATTTTATTTGATGAGCCTCAGTGAGCGAAAATTTGAACCATTATTTTCTACTTATAGTCATGCAAATTTCTCAAACATTTTTTTTTTTTCAAAACAAAAGCCAAAATAACCCACCTGGCGATGATGGGAAGTTTTCAAATGCTTCAAGTATTTCTGTGGGGACTTGAACGTTTGCTTGCACTGTTTACATACAGGCCAACTCAGTTTGTCATTGATCTGCCGAATATTGGAAAGGTTGATCAGAGTTACTTCCCCTCATTGATACAAGTACTGTGGTTCAAATTCTATCTCTGCCACAGGCAAACTACAGTGTTAAGCGAGTCACAAGGAGCATAGCTTTCCTTCAAATACAGGGCACATTATATAAAAAAGCTACATGTATAGCCAGTGTACTTTACCTTGTGATGAAATTTACTTTCAAAGTGTTGAGAGAAATGAGTGAAGTTAGTAAAACTGGAAATGGAACATGGGCCACACCCCCTGAGTCGCTGACTGTCCCGACGCTGATACAGAGAGAGAGAGTCGCAGAGAAGAGAGAGAGAAAGAAAGGCAGAGATCTGCAGGATCAGTATGTTGTTTACGACATGTAATCCATAGCTAGAGTGACTGCGGAGCAAACAACTTGTAGAACATGAGGAATTCAGCTTGCAGAGGAAAGAGTTACATGTAGCAGTTACATATAGATAGATGATATTGATTTCTCCACTACATCATGCTGTATCATGGAGATAGTCATACCAAATGTAGAATTACTGTTACATGGTAAATTCTCCAATAAATTAAATACGAAAAACATGAAAAACATTTTTTATCAACATGTTCAATTTGGAAACATGTCTTTTGGGGGTCACTGTGGATGCTATGTGGAATCTCAAAACGATCAAACCGAAATGTTGTGCGCTGAAATATCATGGATTCGCTTGATTTATTAGAGAATTTACTCGTACAGCAAAACCTGTGAGAGCGAGTATGGCTTGTCTGTCAGAGTGAAGAAACGAATGTGAACAAGAGCCCAAGGGGCTTCAATATACGCCCGTATATCTGGAATTTACATTGGTTCAAATTTCAAGGTTGTTTAATAGCCTTGATTCCAATTGATCTAGCAATCCAGAGAAAGGTCTACAATTTTTTGCTTATGAGAATGTAACATATATTACATCTTATATTGAATGATAAACTAAACTGAGCTTAACTCTTGGTAACTGGTTGACCTTGAAGCAAGAGCTGAGAGCTCACATATCCCACACTGAAATCGACAATAGTCAAACACGAGAAAATAGCAGTTTTCCTGCAAATGGATTCCTTTCAGACGAGATAATTTTTCGTGAATGAAGAAGAAAGTGATGAAGTAAACCTTTGTTCTTCAGTTAATAAACAGGTGTGAAGTTCATAAAGGACTCCTTTCCCCGTTAAATTAGTAAATGTATGGTTTTTATTTCATGGGAGACAACTCAACAGGAAAATATCATATAAATGCAGGGGAAAGACTTCTGAATATTCCAACAATATTCCAACACATTTAGTCAGCTAAGCTTGATTCAGTTTTGGGGGACCAGGGGCGTCGTTAGGGGGAGGTCGTCAGGTGCGAACGACCCCACCTTGGACGCGCCAAAAAAAACAGAAGAAAAAGAAGAAAAAAAACAAACAAACAAAAACAAAAACAGAGAAAACAAAAGCAAAACATGAAGCTGCGCTATCCAAACCCCTCGGCTCTGAACCCCAGCTATTATAATAAGGGTGTCTCTACCAATTGATTGGCTTGTGGGAAGAAATATTTACCCATGGTATTGTAAGTGTACTTTCTTTGAAAAAAAAAAAAAGTTTTCCTCCCCTTAAGTTAATTTGTTTCTTGAATAAATTGAAAGAGCTGTATCGATGTCTCACCAAAACAACAGTACACATGGCTAGATAAATACAGTACATGTATACTAAATGGCACATGTATGTCATTTCAAAACAGATTTGCAAGCATTCTTTGCATTGTCTAAGAGAATAAATGAATAAATCAGTCATCCAATCAATAAATAAATGTGATAGTATACTAACATGATAATAGAAATAATATGCAAACTTAACATAGGAATTAGTGGATTTTGTTAGACAAGGGGCATAACTCTGCAAAATACTTTCTGACACGACTCATTTTCGATAGGCATCTAGTTCAGGTCAAGAGAAACAACTGTATCACGTTAGGATGTTGTATATGGAACAGTTCTGAAATTATCACAACAACAAATCATAAATGGATTTTTATTTGTAAAAAGGGGCATAACTCTGCAAAATATTGTCCGAGATGACTCATTTTCGATAGGCTTCTGATTTACGTGAAGATAAATAGATGTAACAAGTTTGGTTGCCATGCATGAAACGGTTCTGTAGATATCGCGGTAACGAATTTTATTAGACAAGGGACATAACTCTGCAAAATACTTTCTGACACGACTCATTTTCGATAGGCATCTAGTTCAGGTCAAGAGAAACAACTGCATCACGTTAGGATGTTGTATATGGAACGGTTCTGAAATTATCACAATAAGAAATCATAAATGGATTTTTATTTGTAAAAAGGGGCATAACTCTGCAAAATATTGTCCGAGATGACTCATTTTCGATAGGCTTCTGATTTACGTGAAGATAAATAGATGTAACAAGTTTGGTTGCCATGCATGAAACGGTTCTGTAGATATCGCGGTAACGGATTTTATTAGACAAGGGGCATAACTCTGCGAAATACTTTCCGACACGACTCATTTTTGATAGGCACCTAGTTCAGGTGAAGAGAAACAACTGTATCACGTTAGGATGTTGTATATGGAACGGTTCTGAAATTATCACAATAACAAATCATAAATGGATTTTTATTTGTAAAAAGGGGCATAACTCTGCAAATTATTGTCCGAGATGACTCATTTTCGATAGGCTTCTGGTTTACGTGAAGATAAATAGATGTACCAAGTTTGGTTGCCATGCATGAAACGGTTCTGTAGATATCGCGGTAACGGACGGACGGACGGACGTACGGACGTACAGACGTACGGACGTACGGACAGCCGTACATGATGACGACAATACCCCTAGGCCAAATTTGGCCGAGGGGTAAAAAGCAAAAGGGAAAAGAATGGAATAAAAAATGTCGGTCTCCAGGCTCGTAAGCATGCTCCGTTCCAGTAGTGACGCGTCAGTTCGCTCAACAATGGGTTTACCACGACTTTCCGTTTTATGGTCATAAAGTGGATTATGAAAGAGCTGTAGCTCTGTTCATGAGACTTCACCCTCGAGGGATACAGCAGGGGAACCCTCGACGGATAAAGCAGGCGAATTTACTATTCAATTAATCATTAACACTAAGGCCACTTTTTTTTTATTTCTTGGTTTACGGATTGAAGGCCCCAAAAATTTGGGTCGGTCGGTCGGAAAAAAAAAAAAAAAAAAAAATCTCCCTAAAAAAATGAGCACAACAAAATTAGATTTTTAAATGTTGAAGTAAAATCTTGGCCGGTATCTAGTATGCAGGACAGCTGCCTGCTGAATGTCTGGTCAGTGCTTGCCAAGCTTGCATTGTTAACCCATAAAACAAGAAAACGAGATGGAAAGTGATTTGTTGGACGGAATCTCTCTCTTATTATATTCCTGAAACATTCACATGACACTGTCACTGAGAAAATGTCTACAATCAAAACAGAATAGTTTACTTCAACAGGCCAGACCAGACAGGTTAATATTAGACAGGTGGACAGACGTACTTAACAATGACAATATCCCTATGCCCAAGGGTTGAGATTAAAAATCATAAACCTGAACTAGCCTTGTATAAATTTGTATATGCCACTTTGAAAATGTCTTGAATAATGAAATTCATATCACAAAAATATAGAACCATAAATCTGCAAACATTACGTTCGAATTTATTTCTGGGAAAACGCTTAGAACGCGTCTCTGGAGATCTGGAACTTCGGAGCATAAACGGCTCGTGGACCCTCGCATGTTGGGCTGTGAGGATTTCCTTGTTTTATCTTTGTGTGAATGAATCGTATCTGTAGGCATATTGGTTTCCCTCCCAAGAACTATAAGTCATCGTTTTGTATGTTTTAAACATAACTAAAACGTCAAATGGATGGCATGAGGTGCGATGTTTTCAATATCGATGCATGCTTATAATTGCGGGAAAAAAAACGTGAAAATAGAATCATAAATGTGCATGCAGTATGATCAGTTTTATTTCCGGAAAAACGTTCAGAACGCATCTCCGGCAATCTAGGAACCCTAGGCGGCCCCTGGACCCCCGCCTGTTGGGCTGTGATAGTGGTCCCCCACTTTCAATTACGTTCCGACGCCACTGGGTTAGCCTACGAGGTATATCGGCCCAAAGCATTATTATTGTGTTTTCAAGATGACAAGAGAATAAAATATAATACTGATATTTTTCAAATGACGTGTTAGTTTAATTGTTGGAAATCGCTCAGAATGCATTTCAGGCCATCTAAGGTCCCAGAGCTGTATAATATAACCCTAAATCTGCATACACTATGTTCAGATTTAATTCCGGGAAAAACGCTTAGAACGCATCTCCGGCGATCTACGACCCCGGAGCTTCCGGGGCCTAGGCGGCCCCTGGACCCTCGCCTAAAGTGCTATGATAATCGACCCGCCTTTGAAAAATCCTAGCGATGCCCATGGGGACTGCGATCTAGACCTTTGACAAATTGATCTCATATGTATGGCTCCACTTTGCCATGCGAGTAAGGTATACTCAAAGTTTGGTACCAATCCATACCTTGAAACTAGAGCTATCGCATGGACAACAAATGTTAATGGATGAATGGACAGAACTCAACATCGCATTACATGACCTCATCTTCGACAGGCATATGAAAATGTGACTTTTAATGATTTCTTGATTTTGGGGTCACAGTGACCTTGACCTTTGACCTTGACCTCAATTTTGATACACAACACATCGTCTCCCCTCAACTTCTCAATGGACACAAAAAATCATGATTTTTAACAATTTCACAATTTTTGGGTCACAGTGACCTTGACCTTTGACCTTGACCTACATTTTGGTATGTGACTCATTGTGTCTCCTTAATGTATCTACTGACACAAAAAATGTTATTTTTAATAATTTCCTAATTTTGGGGTCAGTGACCTTTGACCTTGACCTAATTTTTGGTATGCATCACTTCATTTCCGCCTATTGAATCCACTCACAAAAAATTAGAAATTTTTAACGATTTCCTGATTTTTATCACACTGACCTTTGACCTCTGACCTTGACCTACATTTAATATGCAACACATCGTTCCCCCCTAGGGCATCCACTCACCAAAAATTAGAACTGTAGATAGAAAACTAACAACGATCAATGATTTCCTGATTTTTGACAACAGTGACCTTTGACCTCTGACCTCGACCTTAATTTTGGTACGCGACACATCGTCTCCACCTGGCGTATCCACTCACAAAAAATTGCAACTGTGGATAGAAAACGTTCACAGATATAGACCGGACACGAACACTTCAGTGATTTCCTGTTTTTTATGCCAGTGACCTTTGACCTGTGACCTTGACCTTCATTTTGGTACGCGACACATCGTCTCCCCGTAGCGTATCCACTCACCAAAAATTGAAGCTGTGAATAGGAAACTGTCCCAGATATAGACCGGACACGAGAACCGGACAGACGGACAGACGGACAGACGGACGGAAACCGCCATCCCATAATACGACCGCCTTTTGGGCGGGCGTATAAAAATGACAACGTATTATGACCTAGTGTTCCATTCACCATTCATCATTCAGCCAGGGATTGTGGCTTAATTCAGTCCACTTACCCTGTGTTCCTGACTTCTCCTGTGCCTTGTTATTCCCCCAGTGAATTCCATGTCACATGTTCCACAGTAGCTCGTCCTGAAAGTCACAGAATAAATGGCTGTTTTATCATATTTGCATCTGGTTGTTGTTCAATGCTTCATCCTTAAGGCGAAATGAGATACATTTCTATATTTTTTGTACATTTGTGTCCCATAGATAATACCCGGTACGTTTTTTTGTAACCAAGTACTCGCCAACAAGGGTGGGTCAGTGAGTAGGATTTAACGTCATTTTAAACATTTTTTCAGTCATATCACGATGGTGCCTACATGTGCCAGACAGTACAGCACTCGGTCACCCATCCAAGTATTGACCGAGCTCAACATTGCTTAACTTCGGAGATCTGACGAGAACCGGCGTGCCCAATGTGAAACGCTGTGCATTACTCGCCAACAATAAGCTTATTTGAATAGTATTTCAGTACCCGTTCACAACAACAATCGGCACGTGCAATTCAGTTCATGGGTGGCAATAATTATACTTCATTTGGATTGTAATATTGCTTCCACAGAAAGTAGCATTAGTCCGCAATGTTCCCCTCTTCATTCCATGTCAAATGAACATCGCGATTATTTAAAGGTGA
Organism: Hanleya hanleyi; assembly: GCA_036873755.1. Classification (NCBI taxonomy): domain Eukaryota; kingdom Metazoa; phylum Mollusca; class Polyplacophora; order Lepidopleurida; family Hanleyidae; genus Hanleya; species Hanleya hanleyi. The sequence continues at coordinate 28,769 of JAVTVY010005614.1, read as the reverse complement.
CCTAATCTTTCACCACAGATAATGAGGAAAAGAATATAGTACGACTGCAACTCGTTCCGTAACCGCTTCCTTCACTCTCCTGCAAAAATAGGACTGGCCCAGTAATATATGCACCCCAGAATTGGTCATGTGTGAGACTGGAAGAAAGTTTACTAGCATATGGAAGACTGTCAGTTATAATGAGCATTAATTTTCAGAGTTGAGAACATTAATTCTAATTAAACATGGATACTGTAATTATTAATGAAGCCACTGGACTACAGCTTTCCTTTCCGTTTGTGTTACTCTTACACGGCTCATACACATGATATACCAGCTTGCAGCACTATGATGTCGCTTACTCTCTCGCTGATAATCGCTAAATATTCGCCACTTTGAACATACAATCACAGAGGAACAATTGTTATAGATTTTATAAATGGCATTTAGAATATTGTTCATCTAAGTGACCGAAATCAAAGAGATAGTCCTACATCAGATTTAATGTTAATTCAATCTAATTAAAATTAAATCCTATCTGCTCCCCATTAGGATATGTCGCTTGTAGGATCTAACAGGCTTGCAGTAACTCACATGTTAACCAATCCCGTGAAGGCTTCCTTTGGCTTTGAAGGGAACATTGATGACAAAGGATTTTTTGCTGGCTCATCCGAATATGCCGGCTCGCTGGCGGGATGTCTTTAAATGTTTCCGCGGTCCCGACATTGTGCCACCATAATACGGGGTAGATATAAGGACTGATCTTTGGTGTAAACATTGGAGTAAATGGACACAGAGAACCTATCTCCCCTCCCCGACTGCAAATGGATGAGTCCAGATGCGACCATGATGTCATAATACTATTAAATAGCCATGGTATGGGCGCTCAGAACACCAAAATAAATTGAAATAAGTAAGATCCTATATAGCGACATGTACGATTGGGAAGCATTGATAGGATATTAATTTATTAAGATTGATGTTAATTTCTTGTGTCTGGAGTTTCATAACAAGTTTGGTTTGTGCTCGTGACTGTCTTTAATGATTTGTCAAACGTTCCTGAAGGTCGGCAGTGTTCACTCGCTATTGGTGCCAGGCTGGCGACCTCACACAGTACAAGAAATGTTCAGCCGATTTCAAACCCAGACTGCGGATTTATCAGTTCGTATTTTGCCTGCAGTATCACATGTCCTGCTACCAACCAATCAGCTTAAGTATGAGGAATTCGAGATATGAACAGATTTAGTGCGGGCAATAGGTGAATATCAGGTGGTTTGAATCAGCGGGGGAACAAGCACAGTAAGGGACGTAATGACACGAGTGGGTATATGAGCATAGTGTTACATTTTGCCCAGTTCTTGAAGGAGCCATAGTCAAAATACAGTAGTAATTTTGTAACCAAATACCGGGACTTTATTCATGGGTACAGTACTCGATTAACCATTTCAGCGCTACCGAAGAACTATCAGTTTACCATAGCAATCAGTGACTAGTTACCTCTGTTGGGGTCCCCTATCGCCCCTGTCTCCGTCATGCCCGTGTTGGTCATCTTGGCCCTCAATGTTCCGTAGATGAGCCTCCGCCTTCATCCGTGCGGTCAGCTGTGACGATCTTTGCTGGGTCAGGTTAAGCAAGTCCTCCATACACTCCTTGTGACGATTACCTCTCATGTGATTGGTGAAGTTCTGGGGATGGAAGAATGATAATCCGTATTAACAAAAACCCCAAGCAGCTGAATTCTCCCCTCCCCCCCCACTCCCGACGTGATAAAAGGGTTTACAAGTGTAACACAGGGGCCGCGGAACAGGGGGGGGGGGCAGGGGGGCTACAGCCCCCCCACTTTTTGAGACTGCAATGTTATAAGTCCTATCTTAGATAGCACCAGTCCAGCATTTAACATGGCCGATATAGAGTTCAGCCCCCCCCCACTTTCAAACGTGCTCCGAGGCGCCTGCAGACCCCGATATGGAAAGCAATCCCAAGTGAGATCTTGAGGCAAGGTAGCCACATACCAAATTAGGATAGAATGTGTTCAGTTTTCCAGAAGTTAATGTCCAGAAAATTTCAAATTGACTCCCAAGTGGCGCCCACTTATAGATGAAGCAACATGAAAAACAATCCAAATCAGGATTTTGAGGCAAGGTACGTACATGCCAAAATTTGAAATAATCCATTCAGGTTTATGGGAAGTTGTTCAGAAACGGACAAATGGACGCACCAGGGCTTCGTGTTTAGCGTGAGTTATAGCTCACCTGCACGCGCAAACACTCGCGTAAATTAATGTCACAAGAGTGATTTTAGCTCACGTAAACTGTCACATTTTATATTGTATTATATTGCAATTCCCTCTCCTAAATATTTTGACGCGAGCTATTTTTAGCTCACGCACTAATTCTAAACACGAAGCCCTGACGCACCCCAATACTCTAGTCAACCTCAAGCCCCTCGGATGTTGGAGAGACAATAATACGCCTAGGACAGTATCTCGCATGGTTGTGTAAGAGCCCTTTCCAATATCAGGTAGTATATGCTTTCATCCACAATTTCAATTCATTTTATTTAGTTCAATTCCAGGTAACTAGAGCTAATCATCAATTAAAGATGTAACCAACCTCAAAATCGGTGGATTTTGTAAACTCTACCCTATAGGTATTTCAGCAGGGAAAATTACTAAAGCATCATATGTATTATATTTGATGATAGTGGGATCGCCATATACAACGGATGCAAGAATATCTTGTCAGATAAATTTTTAACACTGCTCGCCTCGACAACTTTTCTGTTTCGCCACTGGGTGTGTGTTGTAAGCGGGGAAGAAAATGACCTCACTGCGTGACGTATGAGTGAGGGGGTCAGTGTGTGCAAACAGCCCTCTCTCAAGAAATTCTGTCGATGCCCATGTGTATGGTAGAACATGAAGCATGCCTCTCAGCTTTATCATGTCAATACAGGCATGATAGATTGCAATAGCTAAAGCCAATCCTGTCCCCTTCACTTGCCAGTCTCTCGGTCACATCAAAGAGACCCTTCTACAGCGTATTCTCCTTTTAAACTCGGCTTGTCTGTGAACATGGCGAAGTGTCAATTCAATGGCTGTTATTCCAAACAGACTTTAATAACTTCACTGCCGTAATCTGCATGCAGAGCTTGGACAGAGCGACCAGACCTGCATCATAGAGGATGTAACTCACCTGTTCACAACTACACTCCACATGACAGGCGTGACAGAAATATTGAGACTTCTTGTCTGCAGGCTTTTTCTTCTGTCTTCTCTCCTGGAATAATATGATAAACTTGTAGATTATTTAAACTTTACCAACAATGAACTACTCTAGGGACGTGATAAAATCATGATAGATTTTCTTCTTGGATATCAGATATATCTCCAAATAGACAGATATGGTGTGGCCAGAAGATATATATGGGCCACATACTTGAGATTCCATTCACAGTAATTCAAAGAATTCTCATCAATGTCCAGTTTTCTGGAAGTCCAACAAGTGCTGACCCAGAGGAGGTGACTGTCAAAAGGGAGACAACTCTTTCATTTTGCATTCAGTTATCAAATATCCATAGAGCATTCCTGAAAACCTGCCATTTACATAAATTTGTAGAATTTGTCAATGCGGTTCCCAACTTGTCAGAGAAACTATACGTCATGTACATGTATTATTAGTTATAATATTATTATTAGTGATAATATTATTATTAGAAGAAAATAATATTGATTCAATCGGACATGTTTGGCTGCTTAAATATTTTGATGCAAAAACACACAAAATGAAAACAGTAAAATGAAATGAATATAATATTCGTCAAAGAAATTGTTTGTCAAAGAAGTTGATTGGTCCATTTTTAGTACATGTAGCAAAGGACTCGCATGATTTGCTTCAACAGGCACAGAGTCCAGTCACCATGTCAGGCATAGCGTCCAGTCACCATGTCAGGCATAGAGTCCAGTCACCATGTCAGGCACAGAGTCCAGTCACCATGTCAGGCACAGAGTCCAGTCACCATGTCAGGCACAGAGTCCAGTCACCATGTCAGGCACACAGTCCAGTCAGCATGTCAGGCACAAAGTCCAGTCACCATGTCAGGCACAAAGTCCAGTCACCATGTCAGGCAGAGAGTCCAGTCACCATGTCAGGCACAGAGTCCAGTCACCATGTCAGGCATAAGAGTCCAGTCACCATGTCAGGCACAGAGTCCAGTCACCATGTCAGGCACAGAGTCCAGTCACCATGTCAGGCACAGAGTCCAGTCACCATGTCAGGCATAGAGTCCGGTCACCATGTCAGGCATAGAGTCCAAGTCACCATGCTAGGCACAGAGTCCAGTCACCATGTCAGGCACAGAGTCCAGTCACCATGTCAGGCATAGAGTCCAGTCACCATGTCAGGCATAGAGTCAAAGTCACCATGCCAGGCACAGAGTCCAGTCACCATGTCAGGCATAGAGTCCAGTCACCATGTCAGGCATAGAGTCAAGTCACCATGTCAGGCACAGAGTCCAGTCACCATGTCAGGCATAGAGTCCAGTCACCATGTCAGGCATAGAGTCCAGTCACCATGTCAGGCACAGAGTTCAGTCACCATGTCAGGCAGAGAGTCCAGTCACCATGTCAGGCACACAATCCAGTCACCATGTCAGGCACAGAGTCCAGTCACCATGTCAGGCATAGAGTCCAGTCACCATGTCAGGCAAACAGTCCAGTCACCATGTCAGGCACAGAGTCAAATAACCATGTCAGGCACAGTCAAGTCACCATGTCAGGTATACTGTCAAGTCACCATGTCAGGCACAGAGTCAAGTAACCATGTCAGGCACAGAATCAAGTAACCAAGTCAGGCATAGAGTCAATTCACCATGTCAGGCACAGTCAAGTAACCAAGTCAGGCACAGAGTCAAGGTATCCTGTCAGATACACAGTCAAGTCACCACCATGTCAGGCAAATTGTCAAGGTACTCTGTCAAGTATGCAGTCAAGTAACCATGTCAAGTACACATTCAAGTCACCATGTCAGATACACAGTCAAGTCACCATATCAGGCCCGGAATCAAGGTACCCTGTCAGGCACACAGTCAATTCACCATGTATGGTACACAGTCAAGTCACCATTTCAGGCACAGAGTCAATTCACTATGTCAGGCACAGAGTGAGCAGCTTTCTCTGACCTACCAAAGCATCAACTCTGTCAGCAGATACGGATCGTCCTGAATCATCAAAGGTCACCTTGAAGTCACCATCACCACCAGTTTCCTCGGGCAGCACCTTACTCTCATCCTGAGCCTCCTCCTCGTCTCCATCACTCTGAAATAAACCAGGGAGAGAGAGAGTAGAGTGAGTGAATGATTTAACGTCGCTTACAACAATCTTTCACTCCTATCACCTCATTTGGGTCCTACTCTTTTTTTCACACATGCAAACCCCATGGGTAGGATCCTATTCTTTTTCACACCCGGGATCCTATTCCTTTTCACACCCGGTAACCCGATGGGCGCCTCAGTTAGTTGCCTCTTACGACAAGCTGTCTGGTGAGCTGAGGATTTTGCATTTTCTTGAATTTCTTAAATAGAAAAAAATACATTATTCCCTCTGTGATACGATGTTTAGAAAGTTCCGAACAATAATTATTATGACCTCTTGGAAGATAGTTTCTGGCAGTTATTGAGCATTTACAAAGTTTATAAATCTGTTTCAATTTTTGTCTTGTCAGTAAGATATGATTTTATTCTCAAATAAGAAAAAATTAAAAAAACCTCCAATTTCTTAAGATGAGAGACTGACAAGAATTATTCTTATTTTTTTCTTGTTTGAGAATAAAATCATATCTTACTGACAAGACAAAAATTGAAACGGATTTATAAACTTTGGAAATGCTCAGTAACTGCCAGAAACTATCCCCCAAACATGCCAAAACGTCATAATAATTATTGTTCAGAACTTTCTAAACATTGTATCACAGAGGGAATAATGTATTTTTTCTATTTAAGAAATTCAAGATAATCTAAGAAAATTATTTTCTACTATATGAATACCGGTATCAAATCCTGGGACAGAATGTCTGGGAGATACAGCCTTCAGCCTTCTTCAGCCTTTGACACTTCAGGCTAAATAAATCCAGACCTCCAAAGTGAACTGAAATCAACAGCAGATTGATGTCCGCGGTAAAGTGGCGAGTGTGCGCTTGTCATCAACAGAGTGCAGTCAATTTGAAATGAACAAGTCTCTGTCAATCGAATTGCATGCCCAATGAAAATGCTTCAAGTTTGAATTGTTTATATTTCATAAGATTTGGTGGGAGAACTGGTGTGCATGGATGTCTAGACTAAAACAATACCACAGTTCAGAGTTTCCATGCCTGGAGAAATTATCTTCCAGGTAGTGTGTCTTCGGATTTGATCCTCAGGGTACGTAACACCGACCATGCATGCTTGAGATCATGATTATAGTGTTGGTTTTTACAGGGTTGTGGTTAATCAAGGTTCAAACTAACAGTGTTTTTCGTTATTTGGGGATTACACTATCTTAATATAGCACAAATTCTAGTGCAGAAAATTGGTCGAGTCCCGAGCTCGAGCGGGATTCGAACCAGCGACCCCCAGAGTAAGGCACCTAATCGCCAGCACTTATAATATGTGGACGATCTAAACCACTCGGCCAATGGGCCTCCCACAAAAATAGGAGGTAACAGACCGGTAGTCTTGAAAGCGAACATACAGTACCCCTCTGATGGTCGTAATGACACAGCTCCCACAGCTGAATAAACAGAGAGATAATGTCATTTAGAAAGTGATCGTAAAACAGTATTTTCATTATTTTTCTGGGATTATCCTATCTTAGAATAGCACAGACATATAGTGCTGGCAATTAGGTGCCTTCACTCTGGGGGTCACTGGTTCGAATCCCGCTCGGGACTCTACCAATTTTCTGCACTAGAATCTGTGCTAAATGTGTATAACAAAATAGTGTAATCCCAAAATAACGAAAATACTGTTCAAAAATTCCACGAAAAAGCGGACATCGCTAAAAACAACCCTTTTCCACATAAAATTCACTCCACATTCTTTCGTAGACCATATATTAGCATGCTGTTTTTTCTATTCGCTTCCTATGATCTCCGGGGACATGTCAAAAACAAGAGCCCAAGGGCCTGTATATCTGGAATTACATTGGTTCAAATTTCAAGGTTGTTTAATAGCTTTGATTCCAATTGATCTAGCAATCCGGAGAAAGGTCTACAATTTTTTGCTTATAAGAATGTAACATATATCACATCTTATATTGAATGATATACTAAAATGAGCTTAACTCTTGGTAACTAGTTGACCTTGAAGCAAGAGCTTAGAGCTCACATATCCCACACTGAAATCGACAATAGTGAAACACAAGAAAATAGTAATTTTCCTGCAAATGGATTCCTTTCAGATGAGAGAATTTTTCATGAAGGAAGAAGGAAGTGATGAAGTAAACCTTCGTTCTTGAGTTAATAAACAGGTGTGAAGTTCATAAAGGACTCCTCTCCCCGTTGAATTAGTAAATGTATGGTTTTTATTTTACAACAGTTTAACTGAATGGAGCATTTCAAACATGGGAGACAACTCCACAGGACAATACCATATAAATGCAGGGGAAAGAAATTCGAATATTCCAACAATATTCCAACACATTTAGTCAGATAAGCTCGATTCAGTTTTGGGGGACTGCGACCTAGACCTTTGACAAATTGATCTCATATGTATGGCTCCACTTTACCATGCGAGTAAGGTATACATGCACTCAAAGTTTGGTATCAATGCATACCTTGAAACTAGAGCTATCGCATGGACAACAAATGTTAATGGATGAATAGACAGAACGCAACATCGCATTACACGACCTTGTCTTTGAGAGGCATATGAAAATGTGACTTTTAATGATTTCTTGACCTTGACCTCAATTTTGGTACACAACACATCGTCTTCCCTCAATCTATCAATGCACACAAAAAATCATGATTTTTAATGATTTCCTGATTTTGGGGTCAGTGACCTTGACCTTGGCCTAAATTTTGTTACATGACAAACCGTTTCCCCTCAATGAACACAAAGTCATGATTTTTAACAATTTCACAATTTTGGGGTCAGTGACCTTGATCTTTGACCTTGACCTACATTTTGGTATGTGACACATTGTGTCCCCCTAATGTATCTACTGACACAAAAAATGTTATTTTTAATAATTCCTAATTTTGGGGTCGGTGACCTTTGACCGTGACCTAATTTTTGGTATGCATCACTTCATTTCCGCCTATTGAATCCTCTCACAAAAAATTAGAAATTTTTAACGATTTCCTGATTTTTCGATCACACTGACCTTTGACCTCTGACCTTGACCTACATTTAATATGCAACACATCGTTCCCCCCCTAGGGCATCCACTCACCAAAAATTAGAACTGTAGATAGAAAACTGTCAACGATCAATGATTTCCTGATTTTTGGCAACAGTGACCTTTGACCTCTGATCTCGACCTCAATTTTGGTACGCGACACATCGTCTCCACCTGGCGTATCCACTCACAAAAAATTGCAACTGTGGACAGAAAACGTTCACAGATATAGACCGGACACGAACACTTCAGTGATTTCCTGTTTTTTAGGCCAGTGACCATTGACCTGTGACCTCGACCTTCATTTTGGTACGCGACACATCGTCTCCCCGTAGGGTATCCACTCACCAAAAATTGGAGCTGTGGATAGGAAACTGTCCCAGATATAGACCGGACACGAGAACCGGACAGACGGACAGACGGACGGAAACCGCCATCACATAATACGACCGCCTTTTAGGCGGGCGTATAAAAAGAAGATGCATGTGTTTTAATCGCGAAATATTTTTCCCGCAATTTTTGAACCTGAAGAACTCAGGATATTCAAAATTGTCAAGGAAGAAAAGTTGCATTTTACTGAAAACTATACTATTTTGAAACATCTGTAGAACAGATATGCATGTGATGAGAACTGTATACCTTGGTAAAGAGTAGAAGTAGAAGTGATAAATTCACCCTAGGAATATTATTTTGGAGAAAATGTGTAATTAATAAAGCTCTTTAGAAAAGAAGTTTTAAAAAGCGCACTCATGATTCCGTCACAAATTTTGGGTGATTCCGTCACGGACTAGATTTAACCCCTGTGGTGATCCAATCACATTTTTCTCACGAGGAAAAAAATATTATTATCCTTGGGTGCTGTATGTTAGTAAAAGATGTGACATATAAGAATAATGAGATTGAAACAGAGCAGCAAAAAAATAGACAAGCAACACTAGTCAAGAGTCCTGTCCGTTTCAGGTGATTCCGTCACGAACATTTCTAGGCATGATTTACTGAAAATGCTCGATCATCTGTAGATTTTTCATGGATCGTAAACAGATGTCATATAGAATAGCAAACTAAACATAAAACTACATGGGTATGACCACGGAACTTCCGAGTACATGGCTTTGAATAAAAAAGTCTTCCAAACGGTGATTCCGTCACGGTGGAATTCATGTGTTATATGATCACTTTCTAAATGACAAAAAATATCTTCCTAAGGTTCAAACTGTTTCGAATTTAAGTATGTCGGTATTTAGGGGTTGATCAGTTTACCCAGGTGTCGGTATAAGCAGGTTTCACTGTAATACTGAGAATAGTCAGTAGACCAACATGTAATTTTCCAGGTAGTACAGCTAATTCTCTGTATCCATTTTAGAGATTTTTTTCTTCCCATTGACATGATTGGATGTTATCATTATTGTTATTACGATACTTACCTCGTGTGCATGGTCCTTTTGGTCTTCCGTAGGCTCGGCAGGGTCATAGACTTCTGTCTCGGTGTCCACTCCATGGGGACTAGTCAAACTACGAGAACCTACAGTGACATCATTGTGGATGTTGTATGATATTTAAGTACATGGGAATAAGCAACAGACTGGAAAAATGTTGGCGTTCTGGGAATAGTACACACATGACAGATAAAGCTATTATAAGTTTTGGAGGGCTATGACCCGGCCCACATAATTCGGAAAACTCACCTTGGCAAAAATAATGAATGTGATATTAATATAATTCCTATTTAACGCCATGTTAAACATTGCTGAGGTAACTGCTTATGCCTCGGCAATTGCCGATTGCCGAGGTGAATTGTGTGGGCTGATGGCCCTTGGTTCTAGGTCTTCTTAAGGTCACATGGCAGGGCTTGCTGGATTCCCGTCAGATTCCAGATTGGTCGTCGGCACTCCTGCAAAACAATTCACGAGAATCCAACAGACTTGTGTAAAATTTCTGCAATCTGTACAAAAATGACAGCTTTGGATTCCTGTGGATTCTTGTAAAATTGGATTGCAAGAATCTGTTTGGAGTCCTGTGGATAATGTGAGGGAAGCAAGGCATGTATCGATAACACAACTGTATCTAGATGCAAGATGTTTGCGGACTCACAAATCAAGGAACGGGCTGGATAATGTTAGACTTAGTTTCAATTATCTGTGACCTTGAACATTGACCTATTGACCTGCATTGCGTGAGAGCTAATAGCCCAATATGCCGTCTGTGAAAATCTGGTAAGTCCGTCATGTATGATACCGTCAATCGGGTACAGTATGCATGCAATATACTTGCTCCTTTTCAGTACTTGGTTGAATGGTTTCCCACACGTAGTCCCCTTGTTGTAAGGGATTGACATATCATACATGACGGACAGACCGAAAATCTGGAGTGGATCGACTGACTGCTTTCAAAGTTTTGTGACACATGCATGGGCAGATAGTCAGCCCTGCAAGTGGCTCACAGTGAAAATATAGGAGGAAATTTGCCAAAGTGTAGGAGAAATATAGGAATTTTCTAAATAAAATATAGGAAAATATAGAAAATAAGGGTTAAAGGCAGGTCACTACTACTGCATTGTATGTTCCGAAATTGGTAGTTTTCTGGTGTTTAATCAAATTATTTCCAGTGAATGCATAGTCATAATGGCATTCCGCTGCTTGGTTCAAGAAAAAGAGATTTGAATGTTTTCATATTTGGCGAGTGAAGTGAGACAAAAAAATCTTTTAGAATGTATTTTCTCATGCCAAATTCACTCATTTCAGAGCATTGGTGAAAGTTTCAAGACGAAAAGTCAAAATATAGAAAATATAGGTGGTTTTGAATAAAATATAGCCGGTAAATATAGGAATGACTCAAGAATATAGAGAAATGTACAGATACATATGTAGTCATTCTATATTCCTCCTACATGTACCTGTGTCTGGCAGTCTGGGGGCAAAATAAAAATATCAAGTTTTGAGAGGTTGAAAATAGTGGAACTCTCCATATACATGTACGAAGTGACAAATAGCGGTCTCACGTTAGTAGGGCCAGACTGCCTAAAACTTTCCTGTTCTTCAGTGATAAATGATGCATACTGGCCCAAATCAGTACACTTTTGCCAACAGCATTGTGGCATATTGAAACCAGTCATAGAGGTTCATACATTTTGTTATCACTGATTGCTATCAATATTTTGTCGCCAACTTCAGCATTATAATGAGTTACAAGTGTAATTCAAAATTTATCTCTGAAATATTACTCCCCACTGCAGGAGGTTTTTCTGAGCTGCGCAGTGAATTGTTGTGTTGAACCTAAATTCCAGCACACACAAGAGCTATCCTTGGAGTGAAAAGCCTCAATTGTCTGTTGTCTCAGGGGATAGATCTTGTGCCGGCAGTTTTTGGTGTCAGAGCTTTTTGCCTTGCGTGGCCGGGAGCAATATATCGATCTTGTTTGATAATTCTTGCCCCGAGAGGCAAAATCTTCACTATCTGTGGCAAACATAGCCGTTTTATTCCACCAGGCAGCCAATAAAACTTATTTCTATTCAGATGATTTGTACATACGACTGTTCAAAATGGCCATTTTTACACAGGCCCAGTTACATGAAAGATCTCGAGGTCTTGCAAGTGTTCCACAGAAATTGAAATCAATTTGATGAGTCTTATGCTCACCGTGTCTGCTGAAACCACAGAGTGCTTCCCCTCAGACAATAGGCACAGGGGATCTAGCACTATTGTATGCTGGGCATTAGATGTAAAAATTTGAGTAGACTGACTGCATTGACAGTGAACTTTCACGATCATCTGAATGCCAAGATCAAATGTATTTTCTCTCCAGCGAGCTACATGTCTATTTCTCGCCCACTTATTTGAATTGTCAATATCTACAGGTGTGTGACAGTAGGAAAATTTTGATTGACAGGGACCTGAGGAATGATACGACCATGGCTGTTTTGACAACTTGCACACAGGATCTGTACTGGTAATAGACACTAAACATGTTCCAGCATTGATCAGGTGATTGATTATCCGACTTGTGCGAATGATGAGAGCGTGAAAATGGTCAAATATGTGTGGATGTGCCATATACATGTAGCAGGCCTGCATAAATTAGAACAGCAAGTTCAACTGACGAACTCAATGTTAGTTTGTAATGTACATGTATGAGAAAACGAAAGGTAATTTGATACTGTTTGAAAATATGAACTTCCTCAATAAACAAGCATGTTTTCAGCAGAGGAGCCACACCTCACGAGGAGCAAAGATGGCCATAAACAGAGGACAAATGTACATGTATATATACAACACTGGAGTAATATAGAAAGAGAACTACTGGCACTCAACTTCCAAATTGATCAGCCAAAATGTTTAAAAGCAAAGACGGCATGGTATAAGGTTCCTTTGCGTAGGCACCGCAACCTGAAAAATAATGTCTGACACACAAAATTAAGGAAAGTGAATCAATGTAGATTCACAAAGTCCTGAAATAAAAAAGATGCAACTTGGATGTGCACAGCTGCAGGTTGACAGCCAAACTTTAGGAAACGACAGGTTAAAAAAGGGCACACCTACAACCTGGAAGTTGTAAATCAAGCTGGATGACAATCTGGCAGTTCTAATCAAGCCGGATGACAATCTGGCAGTTCTAATCAAGCCGGATGACAATCTGGCAGTTCTAATCAAGCCGGACGACAACCTGGCAGTTAGAAACCAAGCATAAGAACATAAAGAAAATAGTATTTCTGTGTCTTCACATCAGATCTATATATCAAAGAGAAATCTAACCTGAAAGTTAATTTAAAGTGATAGAAAATGTTTGTTGGAGAAAATGCAACATGGATGCAAAGATGAAAATGAGGAAAGAACATCATAGACATGGGGTGAAAATGCAGATTTTAAGCCATTGGAAATGTAGTTTCACAGAAGATCAGATGATTTTAGAAATGTTAAACAAATGGCCAGTAAGATCTTTAAAATCGGGCAAACAGTGGACACGATAATATTACATGAAGGGAAAACATGAAGTCTGATGGGAGAGGATCTTTTACAGCGAGTCATAATTTAAAACAAAATGCATACAGTGAAACCTGCAGCCCACACAATTTGGAAAACTCACTTCGGTAGAAATAATGTCAAATTGAAATAAGCCCCATTCAACACCATGTTAAACATTGCTGAGGGGAACTGATTATGCCACAGCATTTACCTTGGCAATTACTGATTGCTGTGCTGAATTGTGAGAGCTGAACCTGTGTACCGTATACTGATCACCATGCTAAGACCAGATTATAGTGTTGGTTTTGACAGGGTTCTGGTTTACTAAGGTTCAAAATACTTTAAAATTAAAGATGTAATCAGCCTCAAAATGGATTGATTTTGTAAGCTCTCCCCTGTGCGTTTTTTTCAGCAGGGAAGATTACCAAAGCATCATATGTATTATATTTGATGATAGTGGGATCAGAATATACAACGAATGGAAGAATATCTTGTCAGAGACTCTTGTAACTCTGCCCGCTTCGACGAATTTTCTGTCTCGCCATTGAGTGTGTGTTGTACGCGGAGAGGATAATGACGTCACTGCGTGACGTATGAGTGACGTAGTGACGCTCACGAATCTGAATGCTTCACAGCTGCAGCCATGGAATAACGTCATGGCTCGTGCCTACGGTTCGGTAATGTCGCATAGCATACGTTGGAAGAAGGCACCGTACGTGTTGACAAGGCCGTGGAAAAATAAACGGCATGCCATGCCGTTTATTTTTAAAGATAAATTCCTTTTATTTTCTCGTGAATAGTAGAAACAAGTTTAGTTTTTTGTGGTCAAATGTGCTTCATTTTGTACCTGTTGTAACATATGTCACTTTCGCTGAGTTTGAGAGACATCGATTTCAGCCCAGATTTGAGGCTGATTACATCTTTAAGTATTGGGACCATGAATAATGTCGGTATTTAGAGGTTGGTCAGTTTACCCAGGTGTCTGTATTCACAAGTTTCACTGCATCATTCTAGAAGGCCCTATGAAGAAATAAGAGACTTTTTCCCCACTGCCAACTGGCATGTCTGGTGCTGGGCAGCTGTCTTCACATCCATACCCTTTGTCATGATTTTGGCTTATTGCAGAGAAACAATTGTAAGTGATCATGTGTTGTTGCAGTTAACAGTAGCCATCTTGACTTGCATCGAGGAGGACCGGAAGACTGGCGATGGCAACGGCTAATTATCTGCTAACAATCTGAATGAAAAGTTACTTCTATTTTCAGCGATGTCATAAATAATGAGACTGAGAAGAAATGACGGAGGATCTTGTTGATCGCAAGAATACATAGAATATGTTCAAGATGAACATTGGACACATACAAAGTTTAGCCATGGGAATCGATTGGCAGACTCTTCCGCAGGGTCCTACATGTAGGAATCTGTAAGAGAAGGACTGAAATAAAAAGAGGAAAGGATAGCAACAACGATGTATGGTTCAACTAGTCACTCATGTCTGTAAAATTTGCGAGAGCTGATAATCACTCTCCTAGTTTTAGTATTGCGAGTTATTGCTCTTGTCAATAACACTCTCCATTATTTGGTTGTTTTTTTTCCAGGAGAGTGAACAGTAACTCTCCTGGGAGGGAAAGTGAGATGAGTGGTGGAGAGGAGAGTGATAACTCCGCATCAAAACGAGAGAGTGTAACAAGTTAATACATGTACTGGTAGTAATATTCACAACTTCATCCATGAATCATTCTCGACTTGTCATCATCCACGAGGTTTATCAGACAAAGTTTCAACACGCCCATTTGATTCCCCAGGTTCAGGGCTCCAACATGGGATATCTACCAGAAGTCGCCGATGATTTTCGCCTGAACACCATGGGTAAACCATATGTTGTACCTGTGAAATAAATTTCTGAAAAGAAATGTTGAACATGTTGGAGAAAGTGATAAACGTAGTACACAAAGTAGCACTTGTTACCAAGATGAGTGCATTCACAAATGACAGACGGTGAAGACAATTCCATTTGGGGTGATCGCTTTTGGGTCCTTGTGGAATATATCACCTTAGGCTCACATTTTCAATCAAATTGATGTGATAGGACTTTGAGCCAGATTACTTCAAGTTACTAGATCAGATTGGTGTGATAGGACTTTGAGCCAGATTACTTCAAGATACTAGGTCAGTTTGGTGTGATGAAACTCTGGGCCAGATTACCTCAAGATACTAGATCAGAATGGTGTAATATAAGACTTTGGATCAGATTACTTCAAGATACTAGACCAGGTTGGTGTGATAGGACTTTGGATCAGAGTACTTTAAGATACTTTGGATCAGATTACTTCAAGATACTTGATCAGGTTGGTGTGATAGGACTTTGGATCAGAGTACTTTAAGATACTTTGGATCAGATTACTTCAAGATACTAGACCAGGTTGGTGTGATAGGACTTTGGATCAGAGTACTTTAAGATACTTTGGATCAGATTACTTCAAGATACTTGATCAGATTGGTGTGATAGGACTTTGAATCAGGTAACTTCAAGATAGTAGATCAGATTACTGTAATATAAGACTTTGGATCAGATTACTTCAAGATACTTGAGTAGATTGATATGATAGAACTTTGGATCAGATTACTTCAAAATACCAGATCAGAGTGGTGTGATAGCACTTTGGGCCAGATTACCTCAAGATACTACATGTAGATCAGATTGTTGTAATAGGACTTTAGATCGGATTACTTCAAGAAACTTCATCAGATTGGTGTGATAGGACTTTCGGCCAGATTACCACAAGATACTGGTGTAGTCAGACTTTGGATAAGATTACTTCAAGATACTAGATCAGATTGTTGTAATGTGACTTCGGGTGAGATTACTTCAAGATAAAGATCAGATTGGTGTGATAGGACCATGGGCCAGATTACTGTGAAACTGTGGATCAGATAAGAGTAATGAGACTTTGGGTCAAATTACTGTGAGACTTGAGATCAGATTGGTGAAATAAGACTTTGGATCAGGTTACTGTCCTGTAGGATTGTTGATCAGTTTGACATAACGAGACATTGGGCCTGATTACTGCGAGAATTTGACTCGGTGTAATAAGAATTTAGGCCAAATTTCTGTAAGATTGTAAAACAGCTTAGTGTAATAAGACATTGGGTAAGATTACTGCTCTGTGAGATTGTGGATGGGCATAACAAACAATGACAACCGTTCTTTCCAGATGTAGTGAGGAAACGAAACGAATTGCATATATAAACTCCCATACTCAATGGAAGCTTTCACCTTCACAGGATACGTGTATGAATGTATGAAATTTGAAGTACATGTAGCTATGAGAGAAACCAAAGTCTCAAACAGGCTTGTACACTGCATGAAGCGCATAGCAACCAAACATGGTATGAACAAGATAGTAATACGGGATGTAAGCTTACACAGACCAGAATCTGAAAGAGAATGGAAAATATGATCACAGTCATGACAGTCAGAATGTCCTGTTGATTCAACCCAAGACATGGTTATACCTGTATCCCAGGTTTGAAGTCAATAGAAATGAGTTTCATAGAAACACAAATGCATCATGGGATATCTTTCAATTTTGCAACATCTGATTGGTCGATTCAAATTTTCAAATAGAAATCTGGCATTTTCATTGGCTATTGGGGGAGCATTGGAGTCCAATCCAGCCAACCATATTATTTCTGTAGTAGTTCAGTCTACATGTACATCTGCAAAAAAAAGGTAAGTTTTCAGAAGCAAAGCAGCTTTCACAGTGCAAGACGGAAAGGCCAACATACAGCATGATCTGAGAGCTTGAACAATTTCTTGGACCAATCAGCGCTGAAAATGAAGATGTGGTACAGTAGTATGTAGTGAGCATATTCGATGTCAGTGAACGGTTGAACATTTCAGTGACGCTAAAAGATGAAAAGGAGAAGGAAGAGAAAGAAAGGGGTGAAAAAAAAATTGGCAGCATCAGAGCCGCACAGATATGTAGCCAGAAGTGAGAGAGAAAAATGTAGTCATACTGGTTACCTGAGACACCACGCTGAAGTTCACGAGACACAGGGCGATTGCTCAGTGAGCGTTCTGATTGGCTACTGCTGTGACTATCCCGCCTGCCAGCTGCGAACCTTCCAGGCGGACGCCTGTTATCATCACGATTCTCTCGTCTGGCATTTCTGTTGTCCTGGTGATCCGGATTTCTGGGACGATTCTGATTGGATGGCTGTAACCATGACAACAAGGGGGGATAACCACAGATTTAGAAATGAAGGGAATACAATGGCGTTGTTTTTTTTTGGAGAAAGAGCAAACAGCCGGTATCCATAGTATATACATGTGACCTTGCATTTGTGAAATTTGGGAAGAGGTGTCGGCAGGAGAAGGTGGAAGGGATTAGCAATCGGAACTATTACATGAATGTTTAAGGAGGAAAAATATAAACCATTTCACCATGGAGCTATTTATTACGAACAAAGCTACCATATGTATAGACATGATAGATATTACATGTATCATGGTCAAAAGTACAGTTTCGAGTCTAATGTGGGTTTCAGGTATGGTTATTTAAATACTGTTGAGTTCAGAGAACAGTACATGTGAAACAAGCCAGTTAGTAGGGTGAGTGGAGAATTCTTGTTCCGTGTATGCCTTTCATGCCTTTTGACAGATTTGACAAGCAAATTCTTTGACAGAGTAAAGACAAGAGCAACATTGAAATCCTGTCATTTAAAATGTTCAAGGTGACCGGCTACGGGACAAGGAATACCATAGTCATAGTGATGATATATTGTAGGAAATAGTACTGTAACCAAGAAGTTTATTGCATACAGAGTGAATAGGAAAACTGAATGAAGGCTGCATTGAATATTTTTAACGTATATATATGATGAAGTTGGTGTTTCAACTCAGCAGTGTGAAATACAAATTCATAACATTTTGGTATACTACATGTAAATCGGGCATGATCCAGGCCATTTTTGAACCCACTATAACAGGATGACGCTCTTACATGGACAGATCGAACAGGGCTTCTCTTGAAAGTGTTTTGTGCTGGTTAGTCACATGAATACATGCATGTATGGTACGGTAATTCCTCTAATAAATCGATTACCCTATCAAAAATCGATCACCCATGATTTTTGGAGAATATAAGATCAGTAGTGGTAATAATTCAATTTTGCGGGAGTGCTGACAGGAATTGAATTCCCGCGGACAAACAAGCCCTGCCCCCCAATTTTCAGTAGATCTGGAACTTCAGTAAGTCTGGAACTTCAGAATTAAATCTAGGACACGATTTCCAAGACCGTCGCACATGTCAGCCATTTTTCTATTGCGAAGGAAGACTAATTGTAGTCTCCCGTTGCAAAGACTGGTTGACTTTCATGAATTGCCCTCTGTCTTACCACCTCAAATATCACTTCTGGCGACGATTTATTAGGGAAATGACTATAAAATATCGAGAAATACCAAGAAACGTACCAGCTTTAAGCCTTGTGTTCTGAGCAGGCCGAGGCATATAAATACACTATATGCGTGACCATACATGTAAGAATATGTACTGGTACATGTACAACTACATGATGGAAATTGGATGTACCCATCATGTAAGCTTACACGAAATGAAAAGATCGTCCGGAGCTGACTGAAGATTTTATGATGACAATATTTGGTGTAGGCGTCATCAGACAAAAGAGTGCAATAGGCAGTCTGGGTACAACAATGAGCCTAGAGGGGATGCTTTTCCGTATAACAAAGGCCTGTGCAATAGAATTTTAGATGAAAGACGGACAAAGGCTGATTGTCACTCGATACACATGTCCTCCTCATGCTGAAAAGAAATATAGATTAGAAGTGATAAACCGGTAAGTGACAGGACTTATCATCATGAAATCCTACATCGGGCCAAACACGCAACAAATCAGTCCCTGCTGCGATAAATATGCTGTACGACTGGGCCATCAATACTGGACTGGACCATGGAGTCAAAACTGGACTGACACTTTGTTTTGCATGATCGATCAGCATCTTCTGGTTTTCATCACGGCTGTTGTATACATGGCCATGTATTTACTTGTATCCTTGAAGCTGCAAAATAATCTGTATTCTAAATAACGTCTTACAGGTTAGTTTCTCTGGGTATTCTTGCATTCACCAGGTTACCCCATGTTGATGCGTCTACTTCATCAGACGTCCACGATGCTCATCCGTTAACATCAGATGGGTTGTTTGAGGTGATCTGTCATCGCAGCTCCTGAGCAGGCGTATCTAATTCTGCTTAAGCTGGTGTTAGGGGCCGTGTGGATTCTTCATAATCTCCACATGAACAGCTGCAATAAAAGCGCGGCTAAGATACTAAGGTTACATCCGCCAAAGTTCACCGCATCACTGAATCTGTCCAGAGATGTTTCTTCAAGGCAACAAAGGATTATGCATGCCATGCTATGCATGTAGCGATGTGTCAGTTGATGTGTAGAGAAAATGAATTAGACAGAGTAACATACTTGGACCTTTGACGGGATAAAAATAGAGGTTCCTCAATGATGAATTTTCACAGGTCCACGATCATGACGATGACAAATGCGTGTAGTGTTTCTCTTGAGTTAAACCATATGTATAGGGAACGCGTTTTCATACCTCTACAGAATGTTGTTTGAAAATAAAACGCATAACATCGTAATGATAACTGTGTTTGTCACATGCAATGAAATTCAGTAGAATAAAATCAAACGATCCTCACAAAGCGCTGCTCGACCGTCTTGCCCATACTCCAATCATCATCCTGGAGAAATAGTCTTGAGAGTGAATTTATGTGTATGAACAACACGTCGCGAGACTGATAGGTTAATACTCCAAGTGTATAAATGTGACTGTACTGTCAGGCCACCACAGCCTGGTATTGACAATTTGTGAATGCAAATCCAGGAGCTTCCACCACGTTCATGATGAACGTTCTTTCGAAGCCATGTTATGGACAAGCAGTATTCACAGCAGAGATCCTCGAGTCAAAATTAGATTCTGTGATGTCTGTGGAAGCCGACCTTGGCTGTCTACTGATTTATCAGGCTTGAATACTCCGTGTTAACCTTAAGATTATTGGGGTTGCTGGGCGGTCATTGTGAATCACCCTGTTGAGCGGCACACTACCAGGCCCTCCAATACATGTATGTCTATTAAGTGAGCATAAGAACACCTTCTCAAAAAATTCTGGCGATGTCAGTCCACATGTTTTTCAACTGGCACTGATTGGAAAGAAGCATATAGTCAACAAAAAAAAACGAATTTTCAAGACTATCATATGCATGCATTTGTACCTGTGGTTGTTCGCCTTACAAAGGCATGCTACTGGTACAGGTCATTTTGGCATAGATAAGGGAGCTTGTTGAAATTGGGGCTCGAGTTCCTTGACAGTAATGCCATTATAGCATATGCTGGTGATCCAAATGCGATACACCATGCCCAGTGTAATGTTCTAATCAGCATGGGAGGAGTTCCAATTGGAATGGCATGCATCCCAAATGCCATGCATTCACTGCCGAGTTCAACAAAGAATGCTAGGGAGTTCCATTTGGAATGCTTTTAAAGCCAGTTCCTAGCATGCCCCAATTTCAAGAAGCTCCCTAATAAAGTGTGTACTTCAGGGACCGTACCGGTAGCTGATTTTCAGCAAAATATATCAGAGCCCAATCTTCTCAAAGCAGTGAAATTCCAAATGTATCTATGTAATTTTCACTGACTCTGAAATTTCGAGAAAATCTATTCAGAATCAAAGACACTGTTTGATATCTCACAAGCTTTTGGACAGATTTTCATGAAATTCTGGCATAAAAATGCAGAAATTTCACTGCTCTGAGAATATTTGTTCCGATAAATTGTAGTTTCTCTTCCTATCCTTTGACATGAATAAAAAAAGTACAGTTGAGAAGGACTAAAGCTACATGTACTAGAAATATTATGATATTCGAGTCAATATTTTTGCGGAGCTCGGAGATTTGTCAGAACTAATGTATACTCACCCCTGAATCGCGGCGGTAGCGTTTGTAATCTGGTTCATTCTTGTCCCATCCAATCCGATTTCCTGCACGCTTGGCATTATTCCCCAGTCTTCTGTATCCCGAGTTGGTGGCGATGTCGAAGATGGAGGGTATTCCGGGACCACCCGATCTACCCGATGCCATTTGTCCCATAGCTGCCATGTTGAGCATGCCCTGTTGTCGGTACTGTCCGCCACCGCCGCCCAATCCCAGCGACATGGCCTGCACATCAAAGTTGCCCTGGTTACGCCCCAGGATACTGCCTCCTGCAGACATGCCGGAACTATATCTACTATCCATCGCACTGGATCCTGGACCAGTCATCGCTCCCTTCAACAGGTTATTCACTATCGTCAGCTGGGTATCTCGTATATTTTGAGTGGGCAATTGTTGCTGCTGTCGTTGCTGCTGTTGCTGATGTTGTTGCTGATGTTGCTGTTGCATCATGTTGCCCATGATTCCCCCTTGGGGCTGAAGCATGCTCCCAGTTTGTGGGCGCCGTCCGGCACCAACCATATTAAGTATTGCCTGGTTCATCATCCCAAAACCTCCCCCAGATCCAGGTTGTTGTACTGCCTGCCTGTTACCAACGCGAGGCCCCTGGCCAAGCAATGAGACCTTGCTCTGGGCAAGTCCACCTGGTGGTGGTGGGAATATACCTGGGGCGTCGCCGAGGAGACCTTTGCCCGAGATAGGCTTAGCGGGTTCGAATCTGCTTGGACGGCCATCCCTTCTCATGTTCCCACCACTATGCATCATACGATCCATTGGTCTGCAATAATAAAATCAACATACAGGGGTTGAAATTTACATCTGTATACCTGTCCCGGATGAGTAATATTTGCCTGAGACGGGTAGAAAAATAAAGTACCTGTCTCCAGTGACAGGTGGCAAATACAAATTTTTTATTGTTTGAAATATATCTTTTTATAAAATTCATTCAAAGCTGCTACTTAGTACATGGAAACACGGTACCATTAATTTACCGGTTGCTTGCTCTGCAGTTGAAGTTTTAAGTGCACAATTAGCAGCTTTCTTATTAATATTTAAGTGCATGGCATTTTCAACAATCGCAGGTAATCCTGACAAGGAGACGGGTAAACATTTTGGTCACCTGTCTCAGGTGACAGGTGAATTATTTGATATATTGTAACCCCTGACATAGTCAATCAGTAAATTGCAAATTTCATAATGTTACTGAATTGAATAACAAACTTACTGTGTACTTTAAATGCTTCATGACTGAAAATAGTAACCTCCAACAGTAGTTTGTTGTGAAATCAGTCCAGTAAAATGAAATTCAATAATACACCTGGTACTAAATTGAGTAATGAAACAAGGCCGTAATGTGGCGTTACTAACAATGCTCTAACAGGTACCATGTTGACATTTTTAATCACTTTCCAATTTTTATTTCCAATTTTTTTCTAGTACCCGGTACACTTGTTCATGAGCTGCAGATGCAACATTCATGTAAATGTTCTTCCAATGGTTTGTAGTGTGATCATGAAAATTTACAAACTCAAAATTTCCCAATCTAGACATGGAGGAGATACTGAAAGAATAAAAATAAAAAATTTCATAATTTACATTTATTTTGTACGTTTTTGTTTTTTTGTTTTAAAGAACTGCCAATTGGGCTTAGCTCAGTTGAGTACTTTAAGAACTTCAAACAAAGCATCAAATTGATCAAGTGTACACTATCATGACTACAGTACTGGCATGACTGGACCACTATTTTCCTCATATAGTATGGTACCTACAAGTCAGAGGTAGAAATATTCAAAATCATAAGCATCATAAGCATTACAATTGTCCTGTTCATCAAAAAAGTTGCTGGACATTTTCATCTTTGTCAGGAAAAAAGTATTTTTCAGACAAATTGATGCTTTTATCCTTTTATGGAATATTTCTGAGATTTGTTGAACCAGTCACAAAGGAATTTCTCAATCACCCATGGCCCCTCGAATTATCTTCCAATCTGCTTTAAAATTTTGTGTCGCTCTCATGCTATATGATGGAGATGCAGTCAGAGCTGTTGGAGCTTTGTGTGCACTATTAGGCAGTATTTGCAATATTTCGAATTGCCCTTGGTTGAACAGTCAGACCCGCCATTTTGTCAAGAGTTTGAAAGAACATGAGGTTTACATGTCATTTACTATGTCAACATAATTGTCCAAGGCACTGGTAATTCGTGTCACCTAATATGAAGGACAGTTCAACGCTGTGTGGAGTTATCCCAAGACCGACCTGTCTGTCACACTCTTTTCACCAACCTGTGTTAGTTTGAAAAGCTAATACATCTAAACCAGTTTGTGCAGTCAGTGAGGGAAATGCCCTGGATTCTTTCTATTCAATGCCCATCTGCCTATTGTGGTGCATTCATTCATGTGCAGCCTGTTGTGATTGTGCCTGGTTCTGAAAGAAGCTGCATAATCAATTGCCAATTGACACATATCTGTGATTTGATCCACATGTCAGTTACACAAAATTTCTAGACTGAGACAATTACTGATAAAGTAAGAAAAATATTAAAAATACTTTCCGAAACAATTTTCATATCTAACATATTTATCAGCTGAACTCTGGCTGATATGCGCTGTTCGGAGTTTGCGGTTAAACAGAATAGCACTTCCGCCTGTACGGCTTGATTTGGTTTGTGCGGTCTTCATTAAAGTAATGTTTTTACCGTGGAAAGTGAAGCGAATGTAATTTTATCGCCTTAGATAGCATTTTGGATTATACCAGAGCGCTGCCGACAGCGAGGTAAGACAGATAGGGCTAGGCCTACGTGTTTATTTGGACTGGACAAAGACGTCTTTTCCATCCGTTGAACTTGGCGCCATTTTTTCGAAAAAAGTTGCGAGACCTTGATATAGACTGGGGTTGGGAGTGGAACACAGAACGGTAGATAGAAGCACCTGTGAGGTCGAGGCATTTAGCATAAGATTAGTTCTGTTAGTTTGGGACCAGTTTTCGACACTCCAACCATGCATGTGTCATTGTGTGTGCATGATGGCCTTTCGGCATCTGCACTTATAAATGAACCATTTTGTCAGAAGGCAGTACATTTCTCGATTCTTATAAACCAATATTTCATAAATCACCTAGATTCTGAGCAAAACCATGAATGAATCCACCGTCTGCGAGTTTTTCTTCCTTCGCTCAATCAAAAATGGCTGCCCAGCATAATACAATACGATGCGATACGATTTATTACGATCGCGCAACAGTGATCGAGGGGAGCTAACTCTCAACATTTAAACTGGGTGTTGGATGCAAGGGTGGGTAATCATGCAAACAGGGCTAATTACATATATGGATTTAACTTGGGGAGGGGATTAATTGTAATTGTATTTTGATTGTCTGCCTCAAGAGGGCGCTTTAATCAGCAATAAACATTCTTGTTCTTGTTCTTTAAACTGGCGTCGAAGCGCATTCGTAATCACACGTTCGCTTTAGTTTGATGATGTGCTGTCCTCTAATGGACCTGGTGGTTCTCTCCGGGTACTCCGGCTTCCTCCACCAACCAAATTGACGGTCACAATATGAGTGAAACAAACATGAGTGCGACAGTAAGCCAAATCCCTCGATCCCCCACCCCCCTCTCAACGCAGATCTGCCTTGGAATGGTCGAAACTTAACTACAAAAAGTATTATTTGAAATACGGTACACAATGGCTAACAAGTTTACTGAGTAGCGGTTGGCAATCAGGGCCGTAGCCAGGATTTACTGAGGGGTGGTTCGCCACAACTCCAAAAGGGCACATCAGGTGGTTCGCTGTATGGGAAAAGGGGCAAATAGGGGGTTCGCTTCAGTTTGAAAAGGGCATTTATATGAGAAAAATATATAATATTGCCGAAAGGGGGGTTTTCCCGAACCCAAAATAACCCCCCTGGCTACGGGCCTGGCAATAAATGATAAAATAAAAGCAATTTGCCTTATATAGTCCAGAATTTCAAAAGTAAACCATAATCACGCGATTCTTTATTGTTATATCTCCCTTTGTGTTCTCTTTGTTATTTATTTATTCCAAAATATAGCGTTTGTAAACTGAAGATCTTAACTGAACTAAGAAATATACTTTGAAATTCAAATAAAGCATTGTGTTGATGGGCCGCGAAATCCGAATGGGAATTGACGCGACATCCTTATGGGGAGCGGCCCTTAAACTGCATTTCAAACAAGATGTGAACTCTGACCGTCACAAGATATACGGTAGCATAGAATTTAGCAACGAGACTTCTATATACCATCCTTGTGTTGTTTGCAGTGCGTTTGTTCGACCAAGATGCATATGGGAGGCACTCCAGTGCGACAGTTTTGACAAGGAATTCGTGAACAGACATTCCCTTAATGATATTTTTTAGATGAAATATCCATAAAGACGTTAACTGCACTGATTAATTAATGCAAACATATTAAAAAGGGGACAGCTATTTATATACAATACATGTATCTCAGTCGGGCTCTTGATAGGTACTATATATCTGCATATTTTAATTGCCCGGTACCATTGAGATACAATATATCTTGATAGGTACTATATATCTGCATATTTTAATTGCCCGGTACCATTGAGATACAATATATCTTCAGTATCATTTTACCTCTGTGTTATTTTCTGAACCTAGCAATATTTTATCAAATTCATTGCTAAACTTAGATTTTTGTTTGTGGACGATTTCACTCAAGTTTGGGACGAACTGACTCAAGTTGGGGACGAGTTGGTTGGGGACGGGCTGGTATGAGGACGAAATGGCCTGTATTCGCGGGTATGTGTGGATGCGTGTTGAACAGGAGAGAGAGAGAATTAAGGCTTAACGTCGCATTCAGGCGTGTTAAACAGTGGTCAACACAGGCAAATACTGAAGTGAAGGATACGACATTTCGGGCACCATTTTTTACAAGCCAAATTATACTAAAAATAAAGGTTTTTCACATCCTTTATTGAACATATGTTTGACATATAAACAGACCATTTTAAGGATCGGGGGGGCCTACTAAGTTGTAGATTCTATGATGGCGATTATTCGCGACAGCTCGGCAATTTTTTTGACATGTGTAGTTTGTTTAAAAATACATGTTCTCATATGGCAAAAAAACAAAATCACTAGTATTGAGGTAACCCTATACATAAGGTATAATTGTCTTTCAGATACGGTACTTTGTAAATATTTTTTTATTACTAGTAATACCTCATCAGTCAACCAACTGTATATGCAAAAAACAGTTGCCAAAATGCCGCGGATAATAGCGGTCAATGAATCTACAAGTTAATGTTACCCTTAAAATGGTCTCTTTATGTATTTGACGTATGTTGAAAAAAAAGTTAAAATCTTTATTTTTAGCATAATTTGAACTGAAAAGGTGTCGAAATGTCGAGTGCTCATATCATTTTTTTTAATTATTTTTATTGTATTTTATTTGTCCATAATCATAATAAATAGATTTAAAAAACAAAATTAATCTCATTGGTACACAAGAAACTTTTTTAAACCTGTAGGCAATAGAATCGTCAGAAGAACTTTTCTAGATACATTTTATCGTCTGAATATACATAAATTTGCTATTTGACTATAGAACATGTTGTTCAGAGCCAACACTTTGCAACGTATTCAAGTACTCAATATAAGTTCAATAATGTTATTCAACCAAACCGATCCATTTTCCCCAGTTTTCTTCCAGCACTTGCTTTCTATCTTGTAAACACACATTTACCGTTTCACACAAATAATAGTTCCTGTTTAACACACTCCACATGAGGAGTTCTACCCCGAATGGTTGCACGGTAAATACAAAAATTTGTTAACAGAGAAACTAAGTTCAATACCCCTATACAGCGAGAAACCCAGGATAGTAGTAGTACGAGGTGAAATTCTGTCGTAAAAATGATGGTCCGAAATGATGGTCTGTTGCCATGGTGACGTGACGTCACGGATGACGTCACATCCGGTCACGTGACATCCGGATCACTTCGGGTGACGTCACTTCCGGTGACATGACGGTCCAACAAGAGTGATCTCCCCATACATAATAATCCAGTGACTGTGAATTTATACAGGGTATCTCTATCCTAGATTTAGCCCCTGGTACGCTTGGGCAATGTATCGCGATCAACTACACACAGCGGCATCCTGCACATATTGACCAATCAGATCACTTAAGCACCGCGACCATGGCGACCGTGACAACAGATTCAGAAACACCATAGTTGTGCGATACCCAGTGGCAGAAGAACCTGCACCTTTTCAACAACCCTGAAATTGTTTAAAACAAAATCTATTTGAAGAGAAAATAAACCCATTCATCTCCATTCATCTACCATCAAACATCCAACAAGCCAGGTAACGTAGAAAACACCGAAGCTTTAAAGGCGGTCCGCGATGTCAGTGTATCCGACTTCACCTTCCCACTGAAGGACTTGAATTGGGTTGAAACGCAATGATTTCTATAAAATTCCACTGGTCTATCCATTAATATTTTATTGTTATGCGTGCTTGGATTAAATATTTTACATTCGGTATCAGCGAATAGTTTAGCAGCGAAAGTAAAAGCCAAACGTATTTTACCATCAGCGCAGTTTTTCTAGGTCACCTACCGTAACTGGAGTGTGGGCGGAACGCGGTTTGCTATGCAAGTTGGTCAAGGGCTCGCCTTTGGCTCACAAATAGAAACCTTGACGTGGTGAAGATGGTACCAGGTATACGTCTATACCCCAAAATTCTGACAGTGTATAGGTGTGGTCATTATTATTTTTTTTTTCTTGCGAATTTTACCATGGGGTGTGGCATTTTGTTTTTTCGTCTCAAGCTGTGTAACACGATGGGAGGGGTCTCGAAGTCAAGCGGTAATTTTATTTGAAAAGTTCAAGCAGGTCTGGGGCGGACTGAGCACGTCCATACTGGCGCAGTGGACAATGTGTGTCCCACTGGAAAACCCACTCATGGACATTTGAGTTATGGAGTGTGGCATCTTGTTTTCTTCGTCTAGAGATGTAGAACACGATAATAGGGGCCTCGAAGCCAAGCGGTGAAATCTTTTGAAAAGTTCGGGTAGGTCTGGGGTGGACAGGGTAGGGTCATACTGGTGTATTGGACAATGATGGTCCCACTGAGAAAGCCCACTCGTGGACATTTGCGGTTTAGAGTGTGGCCCCTTGTTTTTCTCGTCTCACCATGTAGAACACGATGATAGGGGTCCCGAGGTCACGCGTTGAATTTTCTTTTGAAAAAGTGACTGTGCGCGGGAGTGTATTTGAGCGATTGAGGGACCATTCTTGGTCCGAATGCGTCGTGTGACGTGTCATCTTGTAGCAACGTCCGCTAACGCCAAGCTTAACGCTTCAACGCCCTGGTGAAATAGTTCAGAAGCTCTGATTTTTTATGGAACTGTCACTAATTCATCGAAATGAAGTGACGCCCGTCAACGC
>JAVTVY010005613.1:0-38307 GCA_036873755.1 Hanleya hanleyi | reverse complement strand
GGTGGAAGTTTGCCTCTGTATACTCCTTTGGCGACTTGAATCAGTTTGATCGTATTCGGAAAAACATGTGTTTGGCAGGAATCAGGTGAGATGAGCTTATACACATTACTTAAAGGTGAAATGCAAGGTTTCATATTTTCCTTTAATTGTTCATGGGTTAGGTATAATGATGGAACTTTAAGCCTATCTACTTTGTTTGGTTTTACTTGAAGG
Organism: Hanleya hanleyi; assembly: GCA_036873755.1. NCBI lineage: Eukaryota > Metazoa > Mollusca > Polyplacophora > Lepidopleurida > Hanleyidae > Hanleya > Hanleya hanleyi. Next base: position 38,094 of record JAVTVY010005613.1, on the reverse strand, counting down.
AACAGTATTTTCGTCATTTTGGAATTACACTATCTTAGAATAGCACAAATTTTAGTGCTGAAGAAATGGTTGAGTCCCGTGTGGGATTCGAACCAGCGACCCCAGAGTCGAGCACCTAAATCGCCAGCACTGTTTGTCGCCGATCTAATCCACTCAGCCAACGGGCAATTAGCTTTAAAAAGGTGCTCCAAAGTTGGTATCTCAAGCCTGACCGATTTCAAAAATGAAAACTGCATCACTTACCTTCTCTTGTTTGACGCTTGTTTGTGATGTCACATCCGACCACCTTGCTGGACGTCAATACTTCTACCATTCAGTCCTCATGAGGCTGGTCTGACGTGACAACACATTCAAGGAAAGATAAGCGATGATAGTTTGCAAGTCTGAATTCAGCTCGCTGTGCTTGGATAACCAACTTTTAATAGCTTCTGGAAGACAAAATAATTCCAAAGTAACCAAGTGAAGTAGAGTCACTGATATTTTTATTATTACTCAAACGATGTAAAATAAAACAAATTTGAATCTGAAAACCTTCGCATTTCACCTTCAAAAGTTCAACGAGGAATTTTATATTGAATGACAGAAGTGCGCTAACCCCAAATTATTCTTGGATACGGTAATTTCCCTGATTATTCGCCTTCCAAATTTAAATCGAAAATGGCCGATTTCTCACCGTCATGATTTTCTCCATCCTAATAAAACAAAAACTGAGCATTTTAAATATATCCGTGAAACAATAAATTTGAACCTCTCGTTTTCGTCACGGAGTTCGTGCTGCCGAAAGTAAAGTGAATATGTTACTAAAAATTACGTACCAGTATTATAGTATATCCATGTATGATATTATTTGTGAACACAGAGAAACAATAGGGAATGGTACAATATATTCAGACTGAATGACTATTACTTACAGTCTTTGACTATATATGGATTCAGGAAACTCGGCCGTCCCATAATTTTATCCTAACTTGATTGCATCGAGCGAAATTGCCAGTCTACTTTCCATTTTGAGCTGCCTACTTGATCAATAGAACACAATTTAACGACAATTTAATTGGCATTTTCGATGTGTGTCATTTTCTTCAATAAACAGACATGACAGATTATATGGAAGGACAAAGATATAAATGTTTCCCTTTACTTCTCCCCGTCGGAGCTACAGCATCAGTTAGTTTGTGCCCAACTTCTACGTCGAAGAAGCCATTTCATTTCTTCAGATCTGCAAGAAGTGTCCCATACATTTTGACTGCCGCAAGAATTGTCCCATACATTTTGTCTGCAGCGCGGGAGCTACTGATTATTTCAGTTGAGCTATGGGGAGATGTCATTGGATGCTGGCCCCCCTCCGAATATCCCCATATGTCATCAGACATGGATGCTGGCCCCCCTCTGAATATCCCCATTGAGCCTAGCTAGCTGTCCACACATTCTGTGGTGAATCTGCTAGTCCAAGTTGAGCCCCGCTGTGATAATTATTTGGGTAAACGGAAAACAATTATTGCTTTGTTTCCTTCTAGCAACAATGTAATGCAGGGAAATGAAATGATCACAAAAAAATATTACATTCTTTTAGACTGTCTCTTCAAAATTATTGCAGTGAATATAGCCTTCTAACAATGTGTAAACGAGTCAGAATATTTGGGGTCTTTAATTTGTATACAAGACTGACTCATTATCAACAAAATTCATGCAGGTTTGAATTGAGATCAGCCAGCCTGTCATGGTTTGCACAATAATTCGTCTGCATATCAAAACTGACTCCACACTCTGCCTTGTTGGCATATGTAAACAATTTGGGCTGACACTGGCTCTGGCTAATTTGAATAAGAATAGTTTTCTATGAACTAAGTGCTCAGCTGAGGATTCGTGTCAAAGAACTTCCTCTCTTCTCACTTAGCTCGAATTCTCAGTTGGAATAACAATATGGTTTTGGCCTAGTGCCAAACCTGGCTACAATATTGGACACACCCAAGTCACAATAATGGGGGTATTAGCTTCACCTCCACAGCAATGATACCAGCCTCCGTAGAGAATCATCGGTAAATCAGACCCTATTTACATGTACATATCAATGGGCAAGTCGCTCATCTGGGGTGAAAAAAGGAGTTTATCTCTGCTTGGCACCACCAACTGCATGGAAAATTGCCAGCGAAAAGGGGTTCAAATGGAGACATTCTGGTTAGAGTCAAATTCACTGATAAGCCCATTCTGGCTCATTCTCACAATCTAGTAAAGTCATTTTAGTCATTCTATCGCATCACTATGTAAACACCAATATTTTCAAAACCGATCAAATAAACTGTGTATAAACATTGAGTCCTTGCTATAATTGCTGTCAAAGAACAGCTACATGTAGCTTTAACTATTTTAATTATGAATGGATACCAGGGCTGAGCTATAAGAGTCCCAAAGTCTAAAACGAACTATTTCAGCGATATCAAACTTGATACACAGTAATAAATACGATCACTATGATCATGGTTAAGCGGTCCGCCACTTTGGATCTTCCGTGGAAATCGACACGATATATAATTCGAACACTCGTGTTTTTCTGGAATGAGCTTGACAAATAATTCGAAAGTAACCAGTTTTTGGAGTGGTGAATTTCATCACTACATCGCAAATAATTAGAGAAATTACCATAATTGGAAAGCATGCTTGAATAATGTTAAAGGGATAGTAAACCCTAGAAAATATTATGATGTAAATGAAAGAACAGTTCCATCACTGTCCAGAAGTATTTTTTATTTTTTTTTCCTGATTTTTCCCAACCGAGCAGAACTTTGGATGCATGGTGGCCCGTAAGTGCCATTCCTCATTACTCTTTTTGTCCCCCGACGCCCGAAGGGCTAAAGGGGGACTATAGTATTGGGGTCCGTCCGTGCGTGCATCCGTCTGACTTCGTTTCTGGACAATAACTTAAGAAAAACTGAACGGATTCTTTTCAAATTTGGTTTGTGGTTACCCCGCCTCAAGATGTCGCTGGGGATTGTTTTTTGCACCGATCCGCTTATAGGTGGCGCCACCTGGGGGCAAAGTTAAAATTTCATTTCCGGACAATAACTTTCGAAAAACTGAACGGATTCTCTTCAAATTTGGTGTGTGGGTACCACGTCTAAAGATCTCGCTTTGGATTGTATTCCATGCCGATCCGGCTGTAGGTGGCGCCACCTGGGGGCAAAGTTAAAATTCTGTTTCGAGACAATTACTTTTGAAAAACTGAACTGATTCTTTTCAAATTTGGTGTATGGGTACCTCGCCTCAAGATGTTGCTTGGGATTGTTTTTCGCACCGATCTGCCTTCAGGTGGCGCCACCTGGGGGACAAAGTTAAATTTTTGTTTCCAGACAATAACTTCCAGGAAAAAATGAATGGATTCTTTTCAAATTTGGTATGTGGGTACCTCACCTCAAGATCTTGCTTGGGATTGTTTTCGATGCCACTTCGCCTATGGGTGGCGCCACCTGGGGGCCAAAGTTAAAGTTTCGTTTCCGGACAATAACTTTCGGGAAACTGAACGGTTTCTTCTCAGATTTGGTATGTGGGTACCTCACCTCAAGATCTCACTTGAGATTGTGGGGCCACCTGGGGGCCAAGTTAAAATTTTGCATCTGTCAAACTTAATTTCCGGACAATAACTCCTGAAAAACTGAACGGATTCTTTTTGAATTTTGTATGTGGGTACATGTACTTCGCCTCAAGATCTCGCTTGGGATTGTTTTTCACGCTGACCTGCCACCTGAGGGTCAAGTTAAAATTTTGTTTTCATACAATATCTTCTGAAATTCTGGCTGGATTAGGACAAATTCGGTAATTGTGTGTACCTTGCCACTGGATCTCACTTGGGATTGCTCTGCATGCTGGGTAGTGAAAGTTACGATTCCACGTCAAATCAATTGTTTCAACGTCGGGGGACTTGAACCCCTCGGGTTTTCATTGGGATTACTCGATGTTATTACTTTTCTTCAATCTAGTATACTGCATTGCACACTGTAATATGGACTAGATATTAGAATACATGAAGAAACAGATCTGCATGTCTGAGGGGAACCAACTTTGCTAATTCGTCGATAACATAACAGGGCGCTCTCAAGTATATATTTGACATTTTTGCTATATGTATCTGTGGGCAGGTTGTAGTTGAAGACCTTGCACACCATGGGTTTCCTAAAGAAGTTGCATACAGACAAATGCTGGTGAAATGGCAAACAAATATTTTTGGTTCAGTTGCATAATCTAGGTCCAATTATGTGATCTATGTACAGTGTTGTTTAACCATTAAATAAGCAATAATGTTTAAGGTTAAACTTTCAAGATACTTTCTATCGATGTCTATTTAAGAAATAATTCCTTGTTTACTGCGATAAAACACCTAGAATAGATCGCTCTGCAATAGGATGAGTCTAAGTTTGGTCACGAAGGCTTTAGGCCTGAGTGATCAAACGTGAAGACTCATCCTATTGCAGTGCGATATATTCTAGGTGTTTTACTGCAGTAAACAAAGAATTATTTCTGTTCTACTATACTGAAAACGTTGAAGTAGCAGGAACACAACTGGGCTGGGTGGTGCTAGTTGGTTCGTCGTGATATAGCTGAAATATTGTTGAAAGCGACGTTAAATTCTATTCACTCACTCACTCATACTGAAAATGACACAATGTGGAGATGTTTCCTGAAAAGAAAGATATTCTCATGTATTTAAAACTGGATTAACACCCCTATACCTGACAAAAAATGGTTTGGCCCACCAATTAACGCGTTGGAGAGTCCACAGTATGACAGCTATTGGGGCGTGGTAAACATCATTAACGATCAAAATGATGCAAGCAGGACATTTGGTTTTAGAATACATGTGAAATTCTCCCGTCATCCAATGATTAGATTCAACCACCTCGCTGGGGGTCTAATAACACCCCAGCCACCAGTCAGATTTTTGGACCGGATTCGGGGCCTTTGCGCACATCGCCGGAAGTGACATCATATATAGTAAAATGGGTGTTTACCAAACATTTCGATTACTTTTCAAGTCTGCATAATACCTCTGTTAACCTAGCGTTAAAAAGAATTATCTGAAAATAATTTTCCCTGTTTATTTGGACAGAGCATATGAAAAGTAGTTCGCTCATGTGCAACACTAAAGGAGTTGTTCGGCCGGAATCAAACTGAACCGTCCATTGGTTGGTTTCCCCTGTACATCATATTCATAGCAACGTAGTAAAGGTCAACTTCTGCTGTTGGTGGCAGGGATGGTAATGGAGCCTGCGAAATGGAGCATGCGCTGTGGGGAGGTTGGATTAGATTGTGTACCTATCATACGTCCAAGAAGGTTTAATGACATCAACAACTTTGAATAAATCTCCACGGAAAAAAACCTGTTTCTCCAACTTCAAATTGGCCCCATGATTACGACAACAGGATGTACAAGAAGATACAGGCAGTCGATAAATTTTGATATCCATTTCAATCCTATTACCCTTCTGGGTGAGTTCAACTGGACATGCGTAGAAAATTATGACTTCATATCCACACTGATTGGTTGTGAGGTAGGATCTATGGAATTAGATGCCACCTGGGCTTTCTTCTTTATATGTACATGTAATAATGTTATTTGGTAAAACACATGATGGGTTGTGGTAGAATTCCCTATTGAGCCAGCATAATGATGACTTTTTTGGAGGTACATGTATCTGCAATAAGCTATTCAACAGAATAGGGAATTGGAATAGTCGTAACAGAACACCATACAGTCTATCCTCACTATATTGTGCCTTGAAATAGCACTGATTCTGGTATAAGGCGGACCTGCTATGGTGTCCCCCAAATTGATAAATTCATGTTTTTTTAGCCCTTTTATAAGGTTGAAAAGTTTTGTCCCCCAGAAACAGCTTTCTGGAGAGGCAATATAAATAAAAGATACTTTTGGACAGTGATGGAACTATTCTTTCATTTACAACATACTTTTCGTATATCGATGTAGACCCATTAGGGTCATCCAGATATATATAGGGGAGCTGTAACTGTTGTAACAGTAAATGCCCGGTTTACTCTTGCACAAAACAAAGTTCTTACGCTAAAAGAAATAGTTCTGAAGCTTTTTCTTCTTGATAACCTTGCTTTTTGTCTTTTGAGTTATTTTTGTTGTTCTTTTACGTAAGCTGAATATTGTAGATGTGTCTTGATGTTTTTTAAGTGCTCAGTTATTGTTTTTGAGGGTTTGCTAGTTTCTAGTTCAAAGTATGTCGTCTGCTAGACCAGAGACTGTCGTCTGCTAAACCAGAGATTATAAGAGAAAAATGCTGGTTGATTTTTTGTCAGTGTATGTCACAAATTTTTTGACATGAAATGGCTTGTTTGGTCAATATTAATGTATATTTGTTGTATACTGCCTTTCCAGTTACATGTACATCTTCACTTTCCTCATTTCTTTGTTTTCACTGTGTTTAAAAGGAAATTTTGTCAAATGAATTTGGGTGTTCCCCCTCCTTGAGACCCTCTTTAGCAATGTCAGTGGTTTCCATGTTATGATGCTTGGACAGGGGGCGCTGTCTGACATGATGGCGGCTCCCATGTATTCTTCTCTGAAAGTTCTCTGTTTTCAATGTTTTAGCCTGCTCAAGTTAATGCAGGAGTGAAATTGCAAATATGAGAGGTGGCTATAGAGACTAGATGTTGTTATAAATTGCTTTTCCCGATCGAAACCTACAAGTATGGCTACAATCCAACCGTTGGAAGTCGGCAAACACGTGACAACAACAACAACAACGTCTAACGAGGGAGATCTCAAACACATGACAATCAAAACTCGTGGAAACTTAATTTTTCTGTGGCGGAAAGTTATGATAATGAGATATTATGAGAAAGTGGGCCACATGAAAATGGCTAATGTGGACTGGGTTGATCAGGATAAAAAATCCAAACCATTGGAAGTGAAGGATGAAGATCACCCATTCTCCTTGGAGTCGCCGGACAAACAACTTTTCCGCTCCATAATACATGTCACCTACCAGTCAACGAAGCTCTTCACAATAACCTTGTATTATACGACAGGTTCAATCTTAATACAAGGGAACTTCTGCCAACAATGGCTACAAGTTGAATTTGAAAGACTTAAGTCACTTGTTGATAAGATTCACTCTCTATGTAAACAAGATAAAAGTACTGAAGCGACTGAACTAACACAGGACCTGGCACTCCCCGATATCATCAGTCCAACAGAACAATTAAAGCAGTCGCATCCACATCAGACACTGGATTCCGCTGACACTAGGCTTACTGATACCTCCATAGTACGTTCGGAAATTAGAGATGACATCTCCAGTCCCACAGTGAGGGCAGACCAACAGAAGACACAGGACGAAAGGACACTGGATAACCTAACAAGTATACAGGGTCAACAACATGATAACCTGACACAGGACCAACAACTCAATGAAAAATCACTGAGCCAACAACAGGATAACTCGGCACGAGACCAACAACAACAACCAGATTATGACCAACAACAGGATAATGTGGCTCAGAACCCACATGATCAACAGGATTTACAGTCAATTCACCCACAAACCGATTCACCCACAACCGATTCACCCACAACTTCAGGTCAATTCACCCACAAAAAAAAGTCAATTCACCCACAACCAGGTCAATTCACCCACAGTCTCAATGTTGGTTTATTCAATATATTTAATGACTAAATTTCAGTGGACATGGGTATATGGCATATATTGGGCAAGGTCTGGAAAAGTTTTATGGAAAATTAATAAACAATAGAATTTTAGCTAAGGTTGATTTCAAAGAAATATTTGAAGTAACTGAGAATTAATCCACATGTGTCCGTGTGGCAAACAATGACTCATTGTATAAATAAGCTATCAGTAAATGACAAATTAGAGGCAAAACAATGCTTAGTATATTAACTACATTTTATTCATCAGAATGATCAAGTTTCATTAAATATTACTTGTTCTTGAAATAAAATAGCACAATATATAATTTAGCACAGACAATGAAAAATAAATTATAATACCTATATTGCATAATGTATGTTCCTTAAAATAATATTGTTTCATACATATAAATGAATTAGCACCATATCATTGTTTACATGGACATTCCAGCACATTACATGGACATTTTTTAGAAGAAAATTTAAAAAAAAAATTGAGAAAGAGAAGTTTATGCCGTTGGTCCATACAAGCTTCCGATGGCCCGCAGAAGCTGGGATGCCGTCTTACTTCCATCCCGATACTCTCCCCATAATCCAAAGATCTTCCCTTGTATCTGACGGTAGAGTTTCCTTTGTTTGCTTCTAAGTTTCCCCGCCGATACTAGTCTCATCTGCAGGTTCACAAACTCTGCCTCACGGAAGAGCAGAGGTACGAGGATATAGAACTGGACATTCCCACGACTGGCTCGATGGATAAGACGTCTGTGCCAGCCTTCCACATCATTGTTTGTCCGGATGGAAAGCCCATACACACACCAGCTCCGTATGGGCCAGACCGAGTTCTCCAACCATGTCTCCTGGATGTACTCCATCAGCTCCAGTAATGCAGGTGTGGCCGCTTGGTCCAACAGTCGCTGGAAGGCAGGTACAATATGCTCAGCGGGCAAGAATGGTAAGGACAGCAGCTTACGGATGAACTTGTGTGTTCTGTCTTGGGTCTGGTAGGCACGCTCTAGTCCCAGCTTCTGTACCTTCCGAAACACTGCCTGGGACCAGTGGAAGGAGCAGCCTCGGATGGTTGCGTTGGGGAAGACTTCTCGGAATCCTTGCCATATCCCAGCCTCGAAGTCGGCTACACCTTGTTGCAGATTAATGTCATCAGCTAGACACTCTCGAAGGGATTGGAATACCTGCAATATTGAAAGTAAATGTTTGTAAACATATTGTTGACATTTTTTCATTACAGACAGAATATTTTTTTTATGAGAGTACATCAAAGAGCCTTACTCTGAAAAGAGTTGCTTGAATGGTTCTCGCACAACCTTGAATGTACCATCAAGATACCAAGTCTTAGCACGGCCCAGTAGATTCAGCTGGTTTGATGAGCAACAGGGGGATTGCAGCTTCTACATCGCCAGTCAATAAGCTCAACTTCTCCTCTCACCAGTTGTCGATAAAAATCTCTGCTTATTCCGGATGAGCATGTCCGATGCTGCCATAAATTACAGCCGTCACACTGCAAAGCTTCTTGTCGTGGTCTAACATGCTGACTACAAACAACGCAAGGATGTATCTCGGACATGACATATATGTGATGATGGCAAGATTTCTGTTGATGATGACATTCATTGAAATTTGAAGATTTATATAGGAAATATTGCAAGGCAGGTAAGACATCAAACAGCTTAGCCCTCTACAACCCCCAAGAGAGAGTTGCTCAAATGTCACATGATTGACTGGAAGACAATGAGAGAAAATTTTGACACATTCTTAATCACCTTGTATATAAAAGTTCTTTGAAGTCCAATTTTTGGAATTATCTGGAATTAAAAGTATAGTTGACAAACTAAATACTCATCCAGCTTAATCAGCATTGTAATAATGCTTTGATCTTGATTTAACTGTTATTTAGATTGTTGCTTTGATGGCATGCACCAATCAGTCTTACCAATACAATTGTTGATAAGCTAAATCCAACTTAGTGAGAACTTAATACAGTGAGAAATGTATAATATATTAATTAATTATACAGGTAATATATCCATATCCATATTAAATATGTTGAATAAACCAACATTGAGACTGTGGGTGAATTGACCTGGTTGTGGCAGTTACTTCAAATATTTCAACCTTAGCTAAAATTCTATTGTTTATTAATTTTCCATAAAACTTTTCCAGACCTTGCCCAATATATGCCATATACCCATGTCCACTGAAATTGAGTCATTAAATATATTGAATAAACCAACATTGAGACTGTGGGTGAATTGACCTGGTTGTGGGTGAATTGACTTTTTTTTGTGGGTGAATTGACCTGAAGTTGTGGGTGAATCGGTTGTGGGTGAATCGGTTTGTGGGTGAATTGACTGGATACCATCAAGATTAGGCCAATTTAATACAGGATCAACAGCTAGAAGGAAACCTGGCACAGGCCCAACCTGAACAGCAGGAGGCACTTGACTCTCCAAAACAGAGCGATCCCAGTGCTGATGTTGGTCAGCTAGCTGAATCTTTCATGAAATTGGAAACCAGGATGGGTGAGTTCATTCTTGAGTTCTCTGGGCTGGTAGAGGAACTGAAGGATTTCAAAGTCCAAACAACAAACACCGTTAAAACTGAAATGTCAAGCCTGAGAGGTGAACTGGCTAATCTGTCACTGTCACTGGACGGACTGGAAGGCAAACTTAATGCATTTGACAGACGTATCCAATCATCCACTCAGCGCAGCACAACTAATTTTAGTAAAATCCAGGCCTTGGAATCAGACAACCTGAAACTTTCAGACAAGCTGAACACCCTTGAAACAGCGAGCAAAGCACAAGAAAATCTCCTGGAATCTCTTTTAGATAAAATCGACAAACTGGCAGAAGGTACAAAGAACTGTGCATCTAAGGATGGTAACGTGCATGTAGATCTAAACCCTTCCCCTATACCAGTGCACACCAACATATACTCCATACTACCAGACCAGTTGCAATTAGGGGAAAGCACGCCTACTGCTTCCCCACTGACAAATAACACCAGTCCAATACCAAGTGCCCAGCAAAAGTCACCAACTGACTTGCCTCAGAAAGAGGCTGAAAACAAAATACCTGTCATTGGTGTTGGCTCCTCTGACATGGCCCAGGGTTTACAGTATCCTGGTAACTCACAGAGCCTGATTATTGGTGATTCATTGTTACAACTGCTGGATGAACGACGCCTATCTACGGAACATAGCAAGTGTTCAGTGTTGTGTATTCCTGGAGCAACAGTGGGTAGTATTGCAAGGAAAATTAGCTACACTCCGTCCAATGTGAAAGTCACTAGTGTTATATTACACGTGGGAATTAATGACTGTAAACAAAGTCCGTACACAGTAAACTCAGTAGAGTTTAGCGATCTTATCTCACTCACCAAGAACACTTTTCCCAATGCAGTGATCCATGTATCTCTGATCATTCCACCAAGTAAACGAGACACACTGTTTGACAGTGCTAGCAAAGCTACGTGTCTCATCAAAACAATCTGCCAATCAGAGAATGTAATGACCATCGATGCGAGTGGGGGATTCTTGAAATTCGGTGAACCCTCAGCTCATTTATATAGAGATCACATCCATGTAAACAGGAAAGGTGCAGGTGTATTCGCCAGAGCAATGATCCGTGCCCTATATCCGGAACGTCTCTCTCAGAATGTCCGCCGTGGTTACCAGCCAAAATTACGAGCCCATTACAATGCCAGTAATGGAGGCTCTACTACAACATCGTCAAGTTCTAAAGTTACGAATCTACAAGACTTCCACTACCCAATGTTACATTCCCATTATAATGCCTATAATAGGGGCCCTTCAACCATGGTGTCTAGTCCCTCATGTATGCATCCTCAAGGCTCGTACCAGCCGATGGTACCAGCGCATTATAATACCCTGAATGGGTGTTCTACCACTAGTATGTCAAGTACCGGTACCCCGGTTAGTCTTCAAGATCCGTCTCATCTGATGTTAGGAGTCCATCATAATGACTATCACGGGAATGACTATCACGGGGGCCATACTCCCACATCTAATTCTCTGTTGACACATCCCCAAGACTCTCACCAACCCATGGTACAAGCCCATTACAGTGCCCCTAATGGGGTTCCTAATACCTCACCGTCGATAAGTACTGGTACAATGGACATGCATCAGCAAGACTTGCTATATTCAAATATTGCCAGCAAGACAGAGCCTATGTGTGATGGCTCTGCTGTATCCAAAACAGTTGTTCAACAAATCATGAAACTTCTGGCCAGTATAAGTTAGTTTGTGTACTGATCAAGTTTAAATTCCTGGATAAGACATGGATTGTAGTGCTGTTATAAAGGTAATCTTACAGTTAGAACTATTTCAATTCTCAGGACATTGATTACGGTAATTTCCCTATTAATTCGCGATGTAGTGATGAAACTCGCCACTCCAAAAATTGGCTACTTTCGAATTATTTGTTGAGCCAATTCTAGAAAAACGCGAGTGTTCGAATTAAATGTCGCGCCGACTTTCACGGAGAATCCAAAATGGCGGACCGCTTCGCCGTGGTCGTAGTGATCGTATTTATTAACGTGTATTAACTTTGAGATCTCACCATAGTTTCCATAAAATGCAGTGTATGATGTCAGAAAATCTCCTCTATCCTGATAAAGGCGTCTAATTTTATTCGAGGAAGTCAAGCATATTTATCGAGTGACAAGTTCAGCACGATCATGCAGATTTTTGAGCTGACGTCCGTAAATTCGCGTCCATAGTAACATCGTAAAAGTAGGCCAAAACATTGAACGTATGATTTGTTCAGTATTAGCTATGATCTATATTATGAAACCTAACTGACATGGAATTGAATGAATATTCTATATATATAAAACTATACACATATTAGAGTATTCCATGTTCGAGTCGTTCGGTATGTCAACGTTGTTGTTGTGAACCCTGAAAATGAACCAACGGCAAATTTATGTAGGATTATATCACGAAGTTTTAGACAGATTAGCGGACTGTCATAGACTTTTTGGTCTTCATTGTGCATGATTTTACACACACCATCCAGGACTTGAATAAATATCCCGGACCTATGACACGAAATTAATGTAGAATTAACGGCGGATTGTACAAGAGAACCGAGTGTCAGTCGGCAATACACGTTTCGATTTGTTTGTTTCAAGTATGAGAATATCTATTACGGTACCGATACTGTAACAGTTTACTAAAAGTATAGGTCGAAGTATGATATCGTTCTGAATATTAATTAAATACTGTTATGTTCTCATCTCCGAAACTTTACCTAATGCCATTTAAATGTTTGGAATAGCGAGCAGCGATGTTTTGATTCTTAGTGTAAAAATGCGCGGTGTAATTCCAAAGAATTTTTGATTGCTGGAATTTTGGTAAGTTCGTGGGTATTCATAAGAAATATTTTCATTCACAATAAAATATTTAACAAAACCGGAAAGAGTAAGTCTTTATGATAACCGTATTTGAACAAAACAGAGCATATGCAGAGATGATTGTTGTCGGCGCTTCACATCGCGAAATTTGTTTGTGTCCCCTTGTGGGAAAACTGACGTTTGTCAACTGTGTGATTTCCTGTCTATGTTTCATTAAACGATAGGTGTATTTTGTTAAACTTTTTCATTTTAAGTTTATCTAATTATCTAAATAAGCAGGTGTGTTTTGCCTTATGGCCAGTGTCACAGTTATTGAATTTGGTGTTATATAAGCTCAACTGAATCACAAACTCAGTATTACATATTTCTCAGACCCTAAAACACCGCCAAGTAAAATTTTATATGAGAAGTCACAATGGCTGCTGTGCCTGTTCCATCAACATATTCATTTGACTCTGTGGTTCGTGGATATCACGTTTACCGCTTCTTCTGGAACAGACCTTTCGCGGGAGAAAAGCTGCAGCTAGATATTGACATGGATTGTCCAGCTTCCAAGGACTTGCATGCTGTCGCCGTTAAGAAGAAGAATAAAACCGTTGGACATGTTCCTGCAGATATCTCGAAGATCGTGAAGTATTTCTTGATTTATGGAGGAGGCAGAATGCATCATCCGTGGCAAACGTGTACGCTCCAAACTACCAATAGGTGGACTAGAAGTACCCTGTACCTACGTCTTCTCACACAGTGACGAGCGCTTGAAGAAGAAACTGAAAAAGAGACTGAGCAAAGTGAAGAAGACCTGGTAAAGCCGACATCAAATCGTCACCACTCACTTGAGCCTGTTGCCCGCTGTTCAGTTGTTCGTATTCCACATAAACTGCATGGTAATTTCAATAATATCACTTGATTGAAAGTTCCCGTTTCACAATGTATGACTGCCGACTCAAAATCAAGTCATTCAACAGTGCTTAATTCTTGAAAAGGAAACTTTTACCTGCATCCGATCGTCTTTCTGATTTGAGATTTGGCCCGACTGCAGCTTTTCTATAATTTATAAATATACACTCAGTAAATATAACCGGATCCACTTCAGAGAATATACAGAAATCGACATCTCAATTAACTGGTAAATTAGACCGATCTATGTAAGTTGTGATTGTATTCTGGTCGAAGAATCATGGCGAAAAAATCTACCAAATGTACAATCCCGTTTCTCAACGGTTTAGTGAAATTAATTCAGCCTTTCTGAGAATCTAGTTGAGGAAAGTTATAAAATATATCCATATGCTCAATATCATGATGCTTTTGTCCGTGCAGTACTGAGAACCATATGTGGATGGATTTATTCCATTTTTCTAAAAAAAAATCTAAACAACACTAATATCGAAATTACAACCGCGGCATGCGATTGTTGATTCCAGGTCAGATCGATAGCCGGCTTCATGTGAAAATATATTAGCATAAAATGTATTCTATTTAATCACCAACGTATAAAAGTTAAAGGGGGCATGAATTAATGAGGGACGATGAACCACCGTAAAGACTTCAACAGAAAAGGAGCGCCATGAAAATTTCCTTAGACCGTGTCACGCCGATCACCGTTGTCGGTGATTTTTATGTTCCGTTCAAACATAATTCATTCGCATGCAGTTCTGCCTTCTCGGAAAATATTCACCATGTTTTTCAAATAAAGGAATGCTGGTTTAAAGAAAGATATTTGATATACGAACGGCTGGAAGCTGAAGAATGATTCAATAGCGGGCCGTGTGCAGACACTCGACCACGTGCGGGGACTACCGTATATATTTTTCCCGACTGCGGCGAAACGCGATCAAGTTAGGATAAAATTACAGGACTGCGGAGTTAATTGAATCAATTTTATTCCTTATAGACTGTAAGTAATAGTAATTCAGTCTGATTATATTGTACCATTCCCTGTTGTTTCTCTGCGCTTACAAATAATAGCATACGCCGATATACTATACGAGATTCTAGTAACACATTCACTTTACTTTCATCGACACGAACTCCGTGGCGAAAACGGGAGTGTTCGAATTTATTGTTTCACGGATATTGAAAATGCTCCCGTGTTCGTTTTATTAGGATGGACAAAATCACGACAGCGGAAAAATCGGCCGTTTTCGAATTAAGTGAATTAATAGGGAAATTACCGTACCATAGATTTATTTCAATGATAGCTTAAGCACTAAAGTCCTAAATTGTAATACACAGATCCTATGCGAATGAGATCAGGGTAATGATCTGTGATTTCCGGTTTGGTTAGCCGAGTCATTCATTTTATTAGATTGGGTAGAATTGCAAATACCTCTATTTGTTGCTATATGCCAGCAGCCTTAAATTGTAACATTTTATTTGTAACATCCAATATGAATGTAATCAAGTCTGAGTGGTTAATGTGCTTAATTATCACCAGAACTCAATTGTAATACACAGATCCTATGTGAATGAGATCAAGGTAATGATGATCTGTGATATTTGATTCACACTAGTGTTACATTGTAATATTTTAGTCACGCAGATCCAATGTGGATCAGATCAAATATTGATATGTGATTTATGACCTTTTTATAACCGATCTATCTGCATGTATGTGTATTCCAAATATGCATGGAAGTGGTAGAGAACAAATAATTGACTGAATATTAATTCCACATGTTATCACTTTTATAGGCATGTTAGGTCATGCACTGTTAAGTGTTTAAATTCCTGTATATGACATGGATTGTAGTGTTGTTATATTAGGTAATCTTACTGCAGTTATAAGTATTTCAATTAACATCACATTGATTAATATAGATTTATTTCAATGTTCGCTTAAGCACTAAAATCTTAAATTGTAATACACAGATCCTATTGGAATGGGATCAGGGTAATGATGATCTGTGATATCAGGTTTGGATAACCGAGTCATTTATTTTATTAGATTAGGTAGAAGTGCAAATATCTCTATTTGTTGCTATATGCCTTAAATTGTAAGATTTCATTTGCAACATCCAATATGAATGTAATCAAGTCTGAGTGGTTAATCTGCTTAATTATCACCAGAACTCAATTGTAATACACAGATCCTATGTGAATGAGATCAAGGTAATGATGATCTGTGATATTTGATTCACACTAGTGTTACATTGTAATATTTTAGTCACGCAGATCCAATGTGGATAAGATCAAATATTGATATGTGATTTATGACCTTCTTATAACAGATGACCTTTTTATAACAGATCTATCTACATGTATGTGTATTCCAAATATGCATGGAAGTGGTAGAGAACAAATAATTGACTGAATATTAATTTCATATGGTACCACTTATATAAGCATGATGATGTATATCTAAGTAACCTATAACCTAACAATTGTTGGTGTGCATGTACACATAATTTCATTCAAGGCTCTATTTGCACACCTCTCATTGCTTCCTGCAATATTCTCTCTTCTTGATCAATAATAGTATTTCCGATGGATCAATTTAGCTGTTCATTTTGGAATGTTCAAGGTTTGGATGATGACAAACTTTCTGATGTTCAATTTACTAGTTCATTGTTGAAATTCAGTTTTGTGGGGTTGACTGAAACATGGCAACCCTCTAAGTATCCTGTAAATATTTCTGGTTATTCCTTTAAAAATTTTAATGACTCATCTCGAAGACCTACTGATCAGCGACCTAGGGGTGGAATCGGTATTTTGTATCGCTCAGATCTGAAGGTTAAAGTTGTATATTCCTCTGATCTTATGGTATGGGTAAAGATCTCCAAAGATTGTATTAATGCTGACAAAGACCTATACATTGGCACTGTGTATTTTAGACCACATAATGCTCCTTACTGGAAGCGACATTCTGATTTAGACCCTTTTGAAGAACTCGATAGAACTATTTGTCGATTTAAATCCCTTGGACATATAATGGTAGGAGGGGATCTCAATGCTAGGATAGGTGATAGACAGGAATTGATTATGTCTCATGAAGTTAGGTACCTCCCAGATCTACCAGATGAAACATGTAACTTTGTGGAAACCACTCGTATGAACCAGGACTCTACTGTAAATTCATTTGGACCCAAGCTCACCGAGCTGGTCACTAGTCATAAATTCATAATACTCAATGGTAGAGTCCCTGGTGATAACTTTGGCAAGTTCACGTGCCATACACACAATGGGAAGAGTACCGTAGATTACATAATTGTATCAGAAACATTTTTTCCATATGTCAAATATTTCCATATATGTCCACTAGTTCATTACTCTGACCACTGCCAACTGTTCAGCTATCTTCGTCTAAAAATAACTCCCCAAACCCCACCTAGATTTCATAATAATATATTCTTTAGAAAAATTAAATTTCGAAGAATTTGGAACACTCAAAGCTATACACGTGTGCAAACAGCACTTAAAGAAAATAAAATCAGAGAGATGCTTAACACTTTCATAATGACTCCATACACCGATGATAAGGCGGGGGTCCAAGAAAGCGTTGGCAGTTTCACGGCCATACTACATATCCTGAATTCGAAAGCCTCTGTTCAAGTTAGAATGAATAAATCTTCCAAAAAAAACAAATGGCATGATCGTGACTGTAAGGCAGCAAAGACCAAGACAGAAGATAGCTACAAACATTATAACAGAAACCAGTCTGACAATTGTAGGAAAAATTACCTCAATATCAAGAAGGAATATAAGAAACTAGTTCGCAAAAAGAAATATGAATATTATCTAGACCTTGTACATAAGTTAGAAAAGGCTGACAAATCTGATGCTTCATACTACTGGAAACTAGTGAAAAAACTAGGTGTTTCTTGTAAACCTGATAGGATAATTACAGTAGACAAACATGTTATGGCTGACCATTTTGTACAACTTGTGGGTCAACCATCAAATGGCTTTAATAGCACGTCAAATATTAATGCTACGGAGGCATACAATTCTGATCTTGACAATATAATTACAGCCGAAGAAGTCCTAATAGCCCTCAATGAGCTGAAAAATAACAAATGCCCAGGGGAAGATGAAATATGCAATGAACTCCTTAAAAGTGTAATTCCAGCAGTAATTGACCATGTTGTGCGACTTTTTAACATAGTATTTGATAACGGTTGCTTCCCAAGCGAATGGCAAGATTCATCTCTGATCCCCATATATAAGAAAGGGAGTCACTCTGATCCTAACAACTACCGAGGAATTGCTATTGGTAATGCACTGGGGAAGTTATTTAATAAAGTAATTAACTGTCGCATCTCAGATCATCTCGAGAACACTCAGAAAATTAGCCCCAATCAGGTAGGCTTCAAAAGGGGTCATCGAACTACCGATCACATTTTCACTCTCCGGACTATAATAGATAAGTATACTTCAAATAAGCATCCCTTATATGCATGCTTTATAGACCTGCGGAAGGCATTTGACTCGGTTAATAGGCCTATTTTATTTCAGAAGTTACTGGACAATGGCATTGGTGGGAAGACCTTTGACATTGTTACCTCTTTATATAAGAATATTACATACAATATCAGAATGGATGATGAGATATCCTCCAGTTTCCAAAGTCATCTAGGAGTCCGACAGGGCTGTACCCTCTCCCCTACACTATTTAACATATTTATTGACACTATAAAGGACCAATTCGACTATGAATGTGCTCCTATTTACTTGAATGGTCATCAACTTTCTCATTTATTGTTCGCAGATGACCTCTTGTTACTTTCAGAATCTCAAGCAGGCTTACAGGCCTGTCTAGATAAACTGGCAGAATACTGCTTAGACCAGCATCTGTCTGTCAATTTCGACAAATCTAAGGTCGTCATATTTAAAAAAGGTCCATCAGCACCTGTCTATAAGTGGTATTTAGGTGATCAAGAGATTGCTCAGTCTGATCGTTACCAGTACCTGGGTGTTATATTTTCCCGGACTGGTCACTTTCGTCTAAACACAGAGCAGTTACATAGAAAAGGCCTACGAGCATCTTACTCACTGTTCAATAACTTAGATGGGAAAGACATCCCAATAGATACAAGCTGCCATTTATTTCAATCATTAATTAAGCCTGTTCTGCTGTATGGCTGTGAGGTCTGGGGGGTAGATTCTCTTCTATATAAGAATCCAGATACATTTTTATTGGAAAAAACCCAACTTCGTTTCCACAAACGCCTATTACAGGTTCACAAATCCACTCACAATTGGGGAGTGCGGAGTGAACTGGGTATTTATCCATTAATATATGATGTGATAGTACAGTCGGTGAAGTTCTATAATTATATTAGTGATTATCCTGACAGACTTGTGTACCATGCTTTGCAGGAACAAAAGAAATTGTCTGGTAGAAAAGTTGGCTGGCTTTATAAACTTAAATTATTTCTGAATAAGGAGCTTTCAATTGACATAGACAACACAAACACTTCTCAGGTCAAATCTTCTTTAGATGCATTCTTCCAGCAAAGCTTTCAGGCCTCCCTAGAGGACAAACCAACATCCAACGATTCTGGTAACAAAATGCGAACTTTTAGACTTTTCAAACATAGCATAAAACTTGAACCTTACTTAAAATTATGTCGAAATTCGGCCCATAGGAAAAACTTCACTAAATTAAGACTCAGTAACCATAAGCTCAAAATCGAAACTGGAAGACATGCTAAACCAAAAATCCCAGTTACAGAACGCCTGTGTGATACTTGCCACATGCTGGAGGATGAGATACACTTTGTGTTGTCTTGTCTAAAATATGCCCATGATAGACATGACTTGTTCGGTCAGATTAGATGTTCTTATCCAGACTTCCAAACTTTGACCGATATCGAGAAATTCATCTTCATTATGACACTGGATGATATCTGTCTGACGAGCAAGATTTGTCGAGTGTTACATAATTGGTGTCAGTTGTAGGTCTAACAATAACATTTGTATTGATCTATCGTATTTGACGAAACTGACTTGTTGAGTGTTGCATAATTGGTATCAGTAATACCATTAGTATTTGTATTAATCCATCTTATTTGACAAGTCGATTTGTCAGAATGTTACATAATAGGTGTCAGTAGGCCTACTGTATAAACGGCATCTGTATTGGTATTAACCTTTTGTAAAGGCCAACCGCCAGTGGTCAAAGGGAGGTAACCACAATGCACAATGTCTTCCACAAGTTATTATCAACACTCAGACATATATCTATCTCTCAGATATAACATATATATAAATATTCATGTCACTGTTTTATTGTTTCTCTTGTTGTATTTCTCTCAACATTTTGTACTCTGCCTTTGACTGGTGTCTGTACAATAAAATCTTGAATCTTGAATCTTGAATCTTGATGTACAGCAAAGTGGAGCTGTCTGCTTGGCCAGTTGTTTTGCTGTCGACCCAGTTTTGGAGGCCAGACTTGAATGGACTCTAACAATCAAATATGGTACATGTACAAGTAGGCTTTCATCATGGTTGGTTGGTTAGTTTGATTGGGCACTCCATTGTATTACAATGGGCACTGGTCATACAGAGTATGCAGTGCAACCTGTTCCCCCACACCGCCCTACACATGCTCCCTCATACCAATGATGCATAGCCATCGGTAATTCCCCATTATATCTTCTTTACATCTGTATCCATATCATATAACCTTGATCAGGTCCCCAGTCTTCCCTCTGTTTCTCTTAATCATCTCAATATGTTCACCAATTATTTCACCCATTTCTCTTCATTTTCCCCAATAAAATACCCCAACATTTCCCGTCTTTTTTCCTATTTCCCGAAATCATAAATCCAGTGCCATGGAAATTTCAACCAGTATTTCTCATTTTACTCAACGCAATATCCCACTATTTTGCCTTTGCTGTGCCTACGTATAATGTCATAAAATACAATGCCTTATGTACACCGGTGCTTTCCCGAAGTATTTTGCCTTGTTATTCTCTATCATATATCCCAGTAAATTCCCTCTTTGTGCATATTCATACCCATGCTTCCCACTGTCTTCTGTGATCAACTCTCTTAATATTTCCCTTATATTCCGCGATCAAATATGCCCGTATATATCCCCTCGTTCCCATTCTCGCAGGATAATATAATCCAATGCCATAGCTTCCATCATCCAGCATTCCCAGACTCCAGCCTATGTACAGGTATGTTCCCTTGTGTCAATGGTAAATAATCCCTGATGCTTAAGAATGAACTGAGCTGCACAGGTTTTTAACAGGAATAGGTACCTTCACTGATGAAATAAACTTAAAATACTCAGAATAATATTGGCCATAAATTCCTTTGTCATTAATCCACAATATGGTAAAGAGTTAATTACCAACAGCTTGATCAAGTGTCGGCCCTATATCATCAGTCTCTCATGAATTAAAAGGCACCCGATAGCATAGTAGGAATTGCCTGGGCTTGTTATTTTTAACAAGTATGTGTTATGAGGAAGTATACATGGTTCATAGAGTAAAGAAACAGTCAGTTTAACCCCGAGAAGCCAGCAAAAACTGTCATGATGGCCAGCCCCAACTGAAATTCCAACCTGGCTTTCTCGCGCATGAGATATAGTAACCAGGGCTTTAGATTACCCCTTGATATCTTAAACATTGTACCCAAATTAGGACTAAAAACAAAATAAAAAAATATTTACCTTTATACTTTTTTTTTATATTGAACATCAAAGTTTAGTTATGTCAATTAAGCATCATACATGTATTTTAGTAAAAGCTCACCTACTTTGCCAGGATCTGTATTTTCACTAATTTGCGTGCGTTTCCCCTGCCCCCAAAATTTTGCCGCCCTGAACAGAGGTTGTGGCCAAATTAGGGTATTAGGCCAAAATTAAAATATACTTTGCTTGCGGTAACCTGAAGTGGTAGCGACCCAAACAATTTTTAAATTCCTTTTTTTAAAGGACTTCCAAAATGTTCAAAAACACGCAAGAGCACAATGCAGGGGATCATGGGTGAGAGAGAGACATTTATGGTTTTAACCGTGATCATGGGTGTGATTGTGTACGTTTCATAGGATTAGTCCTCATCTCTGGTCGTACCTTGGCAGAATATGGGTTTGTCATAGATATAAGATCGGTCATAATTTTTAGGAGTGGCGAGTCGCATTCATGACCTCATATTTCTCAGAATTGAGCAAAATGAAAGCCAGGTCAGCAGTCATATATTTCATCCCCTTTGAACAAAGATGTAAGTAAAACTGGAGACGCCCACGTTTCATTCCCTCGAGGACAACCAAGAGATCATTCTACAGAATATCTCCCTTATAAGCTTGACTTTTCTATGAAGAAGGCGAAGCATGCGTCCGTCCGTTGCTGTTATTGTCAACGGACCGTATGAGTAATAGTTACGTACCAGTACGGAGTACACAGACCTGGATGGAGGATCAGGATTGCTATTCAAATTTCATTATCAGCTCATCTCCATTGATGCATCACTCGATTTTTGTTTTGAATCATGCAAACATGAAACTTGCCAATCTTCTTGCGAACAATGTCAAATGTTATAAGAAGGGAGGCTGGATAGCCAATCCATTGCAGCGAGTCTATATGTAACATGCAGAAATCTAGTTCATTTGCTTCTGATATTATTTCGATAAAAAGATAATACTTGACCATTCAGGTTTTGACCCAAAAACGTGGTGAAGTTCAGATGTATGCGTGACAAATACTAATCGTTTCTATGATTCCCAGACATCGATATATAAAAAAGCCTATAGGCTCTAGTTCCAAAGGTTTACAACCCTTTCACCGATTTACCCCTGGGTTTGGCTTTGTTTTGGCTAGGGGTACATTCATCAACAGGGAATGATCGGTGAAAGGGTTGACGAAAAGTTGACGGTGCTGCCCAGAGGGGCGGAGTACCTTTATAGTGTGTGGCTGGGTCTTCTGCTGACAGTATTTCTTGTAAACATGTCCGCAAATGAATTATACCACAGTGCTGACATAAAAGTTTGCAATACCTCACAGCATTATTGTTTATTTTCTTTTTCAGAACAAGCGTCGACGACGTAGGCAGCTTAATAGATGCCCTGACACCAGCAAGTGCTATTGTATACCTGAGCGGAGTTCAAACTGTTTCCAGCGCCGAAATGAATTTTCTATCCCACACTGTAAGATAAATGTTCCAAAGGCTGAGCTTGCAGCGCTTGATGTGCTCGTGGAATTAGACGCAGTAAATGGGGCGGGAGATTGGACGACATACACTAACCTAATTGTGAGTATAAACTTGGTGATATTCTGAGTCACTACAAGGGTATTCGTATGGGTGGGGACATTTTGGCATGCGACATTTCGTTAAGCGACATTTCGGTAAGCGACATTTCAGCACACAACATTTAGGCAAATAAATTATTTCACAGCCCAAAATATGATAAAAATAAAGATTTCCCTTTTTATTGTCGTCGCCATGTAAGATAAGATAAGATAACTTTATTGACACTAAAACACAGTCACATGGCTGGTTATATGGTCATTTGGCACAAAAGGACGAAAATACAACTGTCAGTGTGAAACAATAATATTTAACAAACAGGTTGAAGTATGTAATACCGTATATACGTATAGCAGTTACCAGTTGGACTAGCTGAAGTATAGATAGGCCTATACACATATTTCCAAGGAACTAATAAGTTTCAGTCTTCCGCAAGTTCTCACATAGTATCAGGTATTTGGCAGTGAGGGTCAAAATAGATTTGGAGATACTCCCAAGTACCAATTTAATCTTTTCGGTTTTCTGTAACTTTGAGAAGTATGGAAACATTTTCTGTATTGTATTGATGAATGGCACTCGTATATCCTTATAGCTTTGACATTCAAATAAGACATGGTATTCATCCTCGATAGATTGACATGAACAATGTGTACACAAGCGCTCAGTTCTAGTTATATTCTTGTATCGGCCAATTTCTATTTCTAATTTATGTGCACTAATTCTGTAGCGGCAGAGAACACTTCTTAATTCCTTGGAAACGACAAGATCCACATAACTGGCACGGTTAAACGAAGAAGTCATTAAAGACAGAACTGTAAGTTTATCAGAAGAGTGGATAGCAGATAGTATATCCTGCATTGCAATATCCTTAAGTCTACGAATTATGATTTCTATATCACATTTCGTAATATGGGACTGGTTAATATACATGTATCCAAGTCCACACGAGTCTAAAAGCATACGTATATAGGCAGCCCAGCCACTACTGCTCGATGTATTAGTGTACACTTCGAACACCAAAGAGCCCGGATTATCCAAGATATGTATCCAGAATTGTAAGAGGCGTTTCAGAATGTCAAATTTTAGGGGTAATCTGCCAAGTTCCACTCGACATGCGTTATTAACACTTTTAGAGTGAACACCCAGCAGCTCTTTAATAAATTTTAAATGTAAATATTCGAAGCCATCTGTGTCGCGAAAGGTGTTTAAGGTTCCCCAAACTTCACAACCATAGAGGATAATCGGCTTAATTACTGCATCGAACATTTTCTCAAACAGTTTATGTACGTCCGTCTGCACATCCATATGTCCGTCCGTTACAGCATTTAAGCAAAACTGCTTGAGATACATTGACCAAATTTTGGAAACTTATTTATCTAGTTATAAGTGAGATGCCTATCGAAAATGGCTCCACTTGGCCTATATTTTACAGAGTTAGGCCCCATGTTTCAATTTCTGAATTTACGATATATGCTTGAATGTAGCGAACTGTATCTGCAGATCGAACTGTGTTTGATACAGCTACTACATTTTGGTAACTTGTTTAGATAGTTGTATTATAGAAGCCAACAGAAAATTAGTTGTCTCTGCTCTTATTTACGGAGTTATGCCCCTTTTTGGATGTAATAATCTCTGATTTTGTGATATATAGTTGAATGTACAAGTTATATCTGCAGATCCATGTTCGGTACAGCTACTAAATTTGGGAAACTTCTTTATCTAGAAGCATATCAAACATTTATTCATCTCTGCCCTTATTTCACAGAGTTATGCCTCTTTTGATTTTGTGATATATGCTTGACTGTAGCTGTTATGTCTGCAGAATTAATGATATTTTCTTAAAAGGACAATTCTGGATGATTAGTAAATATAGCCATAATATGTTGCACATTTTCAACATATTTCTCAATTGCTTGGGGGAAGCCGAGAAGTTTTGTGAGTATCACCCGCATGTTCTAACATATAAATGGCTATAGGCCGAGCTACCAAGATGTAAAATTGACCTTGTGAATCAAAGCATTAGAAAAGACATATGCATGTTACATTATATAATTTAAACTTAGTAAAACTATGTAACGTACATATTCTACAGCCCAGATAGGTAGGATTATATATTCGTTACACATTTTAGCAATAAACTAACAGTTTAATCTCACTCATCGTGATCTTATACAGGTACGTATCTCAGCTGTTAGTCTAATCGATGGGGAATTTGCTAAATATCTACAGTATCTTTGTAAAATCTTTCATATATTTCTGTACATTATATACAGGTATCTCAACTTGAAAAAAGTAATTTTTTGCCTGACTGTAACTGCTCTTTCTAAACTAACTGCAGATGTGAGGGAAAAGTTGCCAAAAGGTCGGAAGCTGAAATGTCGTACCCTCCAATTTGAGCAGAAATGTCGCATGCTGTAATGTTAGTCACTGAAATGTCCCGTGCCGAAATATTGCATGCCAGAATGTCACAGATATTGATCTGGCTTTCGAGTCGGCATGAAAAAAAGTTGCTAGTATAGGACTCATGAGGAGCATATCCAAAGAGTAAGATATTTTCAACACACAGTCAGTATTTTACACAAATCATTTTTTGATCAGTGAAGCAATCTGAGAGATGAAATGATTTTCTATGGGATTTCAGGGATCAGTAAAAAATGGACACTTAATATATCGGAAAGTCCAGGTCAAAAATTGTCAGTCTATGCTATTTCATCAATTATGTCACCGCTTGACTGAAAACTTGGAGTTAAATAACACAATTCAGTTGAGGCAGATTTTGGGGTGATAGAATGTAAATGATCTATTTGAGCATTAATCATACTCAATAATAATAATACTGTAATAATTCATATAACATTCTCATTGTTATTAATAATGAACCTAGACCATGATCAAATGACATGTAGTGTAGGGCAATTAAGACCTACCTGATTTCTTCTAATTATTCAGACGGCAAAAGTTAACTTTAGTCATCTACTGAGGGAAATTCTGCTAACATTCAACAAATTTCACAGGCTGTCTTTTCAGTTCTTGGGATAAATAACATATCCATGCCACAGTATTTAACCTCAGTTGTCATAAAGATGTTTTTATTATGCTTCAAAGTCTAATAATGCTGTTCGAAAAATTAAAAGAAATAGGGTATTAATTTGTGTGAATGAAAGGCCTGCTCATTTGAAACTTCTATGTTACAGTTTGGGAAAGTGACAGATCTGGATGAACTTGCCTGTAAGTTTTCCAAGAATATTCTTACTTTTTAGTTGACAAAGGAGTTTACCCGTACCTCACCTCCATCATCTGAAAAAAAAAATCTAAATAAAAGCACCATATAATTAACACAGAAAGCGCAAGTTACATTTTGACATGAGAATTCCCATAAATGATACAAAACAACAAATCAATGCGACCCAATGTTTTCACCATGTTACCCTCATTTCGACTCTGTTTTGACCCGATTTCTTTCTTGATATTGGACTGTTATGTCTAAGAACTCTTGAATGTAATTGGTTCATTCAGAGATCCCCTAAGTCCCGCCCCTCTCCCATCTTGATCTATTTTCAAAGATCACAGAGGTCAAGATGTGAAAAGCAGTGAATCCAAAGGGCAAATAGAACTAGAGCCTGGATATTTGGCACAATACTGTCTTATGTGGGGCCTCCAGGTCAGTTTACCCGGGACCGACCTTGACCTATTTTCAAAGGTCACGGGATTCCTAATGTGAATAGCAGTGACAGTCCATTGTGAACACGATATTTTGGGGGCAAATAGAGATAGAGCCTTGATATTTTGCCCAATGCTATCTTTTGGGAGTCTCTAGGTCATGTTCACTCAGGACTGACCTTGACCTATTTTCAAAGGCACAGAGGTCAAAATGTAGGTTCACTCCAGGCTTCACAGAGGTCAAAATGTAAATAGCACTAATACTTGCTACAATATCTAAAGAGACAACTTGACCTAGAATTACTTTATCCTTCTGAACAATATTTGCACAGCTCGACATGCTTTTATTGTTATTACTGATGTAATCCACTATGCAAAGTTCACTGTAGTGCCTTGTCCAGATAATTTTAGTAGTGACGGTAACATGGCCTTTCAGACAGGCTGCCTGTATATACATGTAAAACAGCTCACAGGCTGTTTCACAAAAGGTCCTTGAAAGTCCTTAATTTCTTCTGGATTTACTAACAAAACTGAAGATGAATACCGGTATGTCATAATTAGAGATTCAACTTGTCCTAACTTCTTGAAAACACACATTTGTAATATCACTATATTTCATAAAGTCATGCTGAAACATCATCAAGTAGCCATCTTGAAAGTGTTCTTGTGTTCTTCTCTTACTTGAATTTGTGCTCATCAAGATAGTGGGAATACTGAATCCTCCCCGCCCCACCCATAACCCCACTTTTGTTCAAAATGCAATCACTTCAAATGAGATAACCTAGTTTGACTTCATCGTCCAAAGTATTGTGTACTCACTATGTTCCGGCTTTTCATCGCCATTGACAAGCGGTATATCGGAGCACTGCGATGTACACTCAAAACAGCATAATAACGAATATTGAAAGGAGTAGTTAGGCCACTCCAGTTTTATTTTAGTTTCATGGGCATATTATTATTTTATTTTATTTTAACATTCTAGGCAATTTTGACATTTTGGACAGAAACTCATCTACCCACAGAAAGAAAAGGGACAACTTAAAATGTCCAGGTTTATTTTTAAAAAAAATTTAAATCCGCCCGTGAAACAAAAAATAGGATTGGTGTGGCCTTTGTACTCCATCAGTCGATGAGTTTTAAAGGTGAACTGCAAAGCTTGTAATTTTATCTAAAATGTTGCTTATATACATCTTGTCTTTTTGGGGCAAATGTATTTTGCAAAATTGTACTAATAACAATATTTAAGTTATCCTGTTATAAATCTGTCTTGAAAACTTGCATCGCTTGTCTCTCTTGGTTTGTAGAACGTTATGACATCATAGCTGTCTCCTTCATTCAAGTTTTATTTAAATGTGACATCATGCTACGTCGGATGAATGAGCGAGAACCACTATAACGTCATGACGTTCCAAAAACAATGGGAGGCAAGCGATGACGTTTTTAAAAGTTCTGGCTCTCGTTTTCTGGTGGTATAAGTTTTGACTTCTCATATACCCAAAATAAAACAATAACCCACAGAACTATTACAACACATATTTGGGACAACTATAGAAGTTCATGTTCCAACAGAACATTGGAAAGCTTTTCAGTTCACCTTTAACTGGAAGTGTGAACATAACACATCTCGATATTTCTATCATCAGACTCAGCTCCTTACAACTTCAGCGTGATGGACAGGTCTCATTTGTCAGCGACTTTACACTGGTCCAATCAACAAACCTGTTACAACCGTACCCTCATACGAGTGGAATATAGACCTGCTGGCAGCACCGGTGCATACGAAACTATTAATGTGGAGAGAGACGCCACACAAATAAGCCTCAATGGACTGGAAAAATCTACGAACTATACATTGAGGTTCTTCAACGTATACAATGTGGAAATCAGCGATGCATCGTACTACTACGTTGTCACAAAAGGTAAGTGATAACCGGTACAAAGCAGGGTAGGTGAATAGCCACAACTGTTCCTATCAATAACCTTCGGATGATAGTCACACCTGGCGTTCATTCATCTCCTTGTGCTATAACCCGTACCGTATAAAAGTTCATTTTGATGCTCCTTACCTGTTATTTTCGGGAAGTTAATTCCTTCTTGCCCACGCTTGTTGCTTTTATTAAAGTTTCCGGCGGTGGTGATCAGCTGTGCAAGAGCCGTTTTCACATCGACCCTGACTTTCCCCATGTTACGGTAGACGCCATTTTGTATAACTGCGCATGCGTAGTGGCCCAAATACACGCAATATGGTGTCTATCGTAACATGGGGAAAGTGAGGGTCGATGTGAAAACGGCTCTTGCACAGCTGATCACCACCGCCAGAAACTTTAATAAAAGTGACAAGCGTGGGCAAGAAGGAATTAACTTCCCAAAAATAACAGGTAAGGATCATCAATATGAACTTTTATACGGTACGGGTTATAGCACAAGGAGATGAATGAACGCCAGGTGTGACTATCATCCGAAGGTTATTGATAGGAACAGTTGTGGCTAGGTAGGTGAAGATTGTTGTATGGTTTCCTGGAAAAATAATTGTGGGTCACTCAGTGGCAATAAATATGCTCATCATGACCAAATTGTAAATGACCTGCCTTCCTTGACCTATTAATAATTATCAGAAATTGTTGAGGTATGCATAAACTACCATCTTCTAGGAATTTCAGGCGCTGAAATGCCGGTTTTATATTGTTGTGTTTTTGTGCATGGATGAATCAAATGGGGAATCGTGTGCTCGTCTTCTTGACAAATCATGCGCCATAACGTGATGTGACATAAATGGAAGTGATCATTTTGTATACAATTGGCAGTTGGGTTGGGAAGGGTTCGTTGAGAATTTAAAACTGGAATGCTGTCCGCGGTGGGACGTTTTTTTGTCATTTTCGATTCTTCTTTAGTTTCTCCTTTCTTTTGAACTTTCACCATGGCCCCATCGCACGTCAAATACATAGGACCTCTCCATTTTTAAACCTCATCCCTCCTCCTGTGTGTAACGTATATGGTTGATCCCAGTGCAACAACCCCCACCTCAGGCAATGATTTACACAAGACCAAGGTGACCCCATGCATCAAGAAACAAACAAGTTGTCGAGGTTCAAAGTTTTTGGAATGTAGTTTCTCTTACAATTTAGTAGGTGCATGTTGGAAGGGGTTGTGGTGTTTACCAAAGAAAAACTCCCCTCTGTACTACTTGCTTCTTCAATTCTGCTAAAAACGCAAAAAATTTCAGTTCAGGAGTTGATACCAAACTTTGGGTATACTCACTTGTTACATATACATGTATACGTACAAACAAACGTAATTACTACATAGAAAATATCCATTATTAGGTGACGTATTAGAAGGATATACAATTAATAATAGCCACCTATATTTTTGGCTGGTTAAATGTTGGTTGACAATTAGTGCGACTTATGATTTTGCCTTTCGAATTTTCAACGTTTCAGGCTCTCGATAATCTTTCCGCACATAGTCCATTTTTATCTCGCCTTACGAAGTAAAGGGGAGATATTGTGAGGGGGGAAAGAGGATGTCGTCGTCGGTATCGGTGTCGGTGTCGGTGTCCCCTGCCTGGAAATGAATGGGTTTTTGGTTTAGCAAGTTAAAAAAAAATCTAGAAAAATTAGAAAAAAATACAAAAAAAATATAAAAAATATGGGGGGTGGGTATGCCACCTGGGGGTACTACCCCTGGGGTACTCAAATGTTAAAATCCCTATGAATGAGTTTTGCGTTTAGCTGAAGTGGACATGTACATCTGTACTTGGAAAGTTTCTTGCAGTTGTCAGCTGTCATTGGATGATTATGAAACTTGGTACACATGTTTCTTATGATAAGAGGATGTACCTGTGCTGTTTTTGAGAAGAAATATTAATTTTTCTCAAAATTATGGGAAATGAAGAGTTTTCTGTTTAGGTATTAATTGTACATGTAGGCCTCTACATGTATACATATACATCTACATGGTAACTTTGCTCCAGTTGTCAGCTGTCATTGGATGATTATGAAACTTGGTACACATGTTTCTTATGATTAGAGGATGTACCTGTGCTATTTTTGACAAGAAATATAAATTTTTCTCCAAATTATGACAAATGAAGAGTTTTCTGTTTAGGTAAATTGTACATATACATGTCCATGGTAAGTTTGCTCCAGTTGTCAGCTGTCATTGGATGATTATGAAACTTGGTACACATGTTTCTTATGATAAGAGGATGTACCTGTGCTATTTTTGAGAAGAAATATTAATTTTTCTCAAATTATGGCAAATGAATGAGTTTTCTGTTTAGGTAAATTGTACATGTAGGCTTCTACATGATAAGTTTGCTGCAGTTGTCAGCTCTCATTGGATGATTACGAAACTTCATACACATGTTTCTTATGATTGGAGTATGTACTTGTGCTATTTTTGAGATGAAATATTAATTTTTCTCCAAATTATGGGAAATGATTGAGTTTTGCATTTAGCTGAAGTGCACATGACTACCACCACTAACATCCTACCTTCACTACCATCCATATCACTACTACCATCCCTAACATCCTACCATCACTACCATTCCATAAGGGCCCTCAGTGGCTGAGTGGTCTAAGGTGCTTCGCTGGTGACCGCTAGCCTCACACTGATGCACCGGCACGGGTTCGAACTCAGCCTGTCCATGTGTGGAAGATTGTCAGTTACTTGGCAACGGGCGGTGGTTCTCTCCGGACACTCCGGCTTCCTCCACCAACCCAACTGACTGTCACCATATGAGTGAAACAACCTTAAGCATGACATTAAACCAAATCGCCCTCCCCTACCATCCATACCATCACTACCATACTGATCATCACTACCATCCCTACTATCATTACCATCCATATCATCCCTGCCATCACTACCATTCCAACAATCACTGCCAGTCATACCCTTCCAACCATAATTGCCATCCCAACCATCACTACCATCCGATCCCTACTATCGCTATCATCCATACTATCACTACCATCCCTACTATCACTTACATCCTAGCATCCATGTCATCCCTGCCATCACTACAATCCCAACCATCACTACCATCGGATCCCTACTATCATTACCATCCTACCATCACTGCTATCACTTACATCCAACCATCCATGTCATCCCTGCCATCACTACAATCCCATCACTACCATCCTACCATCACTACCATCCATACCATCACTACCATCACTACTATCCATACCATAACTACCATTCCTACCATCACTACCATCCATACCATCACTACCATCCATACCATCACTACCAGCCATACCATCACATCCATACCATCACTACCATCACTACCATCCATACCATTCCTACCATCCATACCATCACTACCATCCATACCATCACTACCATTCCTACCATCCATACCATCACTACCATCCATACCATTCCTACCATCCATACCATCACTACCATCCATACCATCACTACCATCCATACCATCCCTACCATCACTACCATCCATACCATCACTACCATCCATACCATCACTACCATCCATACCATCACTACCATCCATACCATCTCTACCATTCCTACCATCACTACCATCCATACCATCACTACCATCCATACCATCACTACCATCCATACCATCACTATCATTCCTACCATCACTACCATCCATACCATCACTACCATCCATACCATCACTACCATCCATACCATCACTACCATTCCTACCATCACTACCATTCATACCATCACTACCATCCATACCATCACTACCATCCATACCATCACTACCATCCATTCTATCACTACCATCCATACCATCACTACCATCCATACCATCACTACCATCCATACCATCACTACCATCCATACCATCACTACCATTCCTACCATCACTACCATCCATACTATCACTACCATTCCTACCATCCATACCATCACTACCATCCATACCATCACTACCATCCATACCATCACTACCATCCATACCATCACTATCATCCATACCATCACTACCATCCATACCATGATGGTGATGGTAGTAATCCCACTTGGGACTGGACTATCCAGCAGTAATCTCACAGAGGACTATCCATCAGTAATAACATGGGACTGGTCCACCCAGCAGTAATCTCACACTGGAATGCCCTATGTACCAGTAATCCGACCGCACTGACCTATCCATCCTACATGGGATTAACTTTTGCCAGTAATCCCACATGGGACTGATATTATTGTCTGTACCAGATAATCTATTCCAGACATTATTGTCTGTACCACATCACTTATTCCAGACCTTATTGTTTGCTCTACATGTATGCTTTCAATACTGCTGCACCTTTGGCGGATGACCCCGCAAGGCGAGATGTTGGGGTTCTCAGAACGCTTGTTTAATTTTATTTCGTGTAATCTTAAATGAAGGACAACATTTCCTTCCATTTTGTTATCAAATAATTGTATCTCACATCATATGATTTACCCAA
This sequence comes from Hanleya hanleyi, assembly GCA_036873755.1. NCBI lineage: Eukaryota > Metazoa > Mollusca > Polyplacophora > Lepidopleurida > Hanleyidae > Hanleya > Hanleya hanleyi. The sequence continues at coordinate 4,729 of JAVTVY010005613.1, read as the reverse complement.
AAGCTTCTGCAGGGACCATTTGTGTCCACACGTGTAACTTACTATATTAATTACAACTGAGTTCCTAAAGTTTGGGTGCACACTGTGCATATGATCAATTTCCTGAATTGAATTGAATTCCACCTTGTGGTTTTTCGGACTGACAGATGATGGCACGCAGTTGTCAGAGTGGTTGTTTCATGTACAGGGAGCTTTCTATGCACCTACAGGTGGCGACACCTGGTGGCAAATTTAAAATTTGGTTTCCAGACAATAGGTTGAGGATGCATTCAGCTTCTCGTCAAATTTGGTTTGCAGATAATATGCCTTGAGATGTCACTTGGAGTCGCTTCTCGGTTACATAATTTTTGTGCTTCACTGCATGGAAACTATATTACAGAAGCAAAAAAACGTTCAGTCAACCGTTCTGAGATGATTTTAAAACTTTCTGGGAAGGCAGAAAGTCCCTTCCGCATCCAACACCTATGAAGTAGCAGTTGCCTCCCTCATGTATATCCCCCCGAGACCAACAATGCTAAAAAATATTGCTGCCATTTCGGCGGGGGACTTAGCATCCTCTGGCTGCTTGTTAAACTTATAATGGGCTTTAATATTTGCAGTCCCACACATGAAACCTCATTCATTCAACATGTTGAAAGCTCATGAGCATTTTACATGCAAAATTCGTATTGGCGTCGGATAGAAATTCCTCTTGAAACAGAGCACCGTATAGCATTACAAAAAAATGTAATATTGGATCAAATCAAAGGTGGAATTGTCATATTGTCCTTCTAATCTCACCGATTTTGTAGGCGACATGTCCTGTCAGAAATATTGAGTATAAGCAAAGGAGAAATTTTCATTCTAAAATCGACGATCTTGTAGACGGCATTCTATGCCAGAAATACTGAGCAGGCAAATGAGGAAAACTCCTAAACTCAACGATCTTGTAGACGGCATGCTATGTCCGAAATAGTGGGTTTTGGCTAAGATCAATCTTAATAAATTGATATCCTATCAATGCTCTCAAATCGTATACGTCACTTCAGCCTACAGCTATATATCCAAATGGGAAGTAGAAAGAATTTTATTTTAATTAAATTGACCGCTCTTGTAGACGCCTTGTCAGAAATGTTGGGTATAGGCAAAAGAGGAATTGTCATTCTAAAATCAACGATCATAATGTAGGTGGCATGCCGATGTCAGCAATATTGGGTTTTGGCAAAGGTCCGTCTTAATAAATTATAATATTCTATCAAAGCTCTCCAATCGTATATGTCGATTCAGCCTACAGCGCTATATCCAAATGGGGAGTAGAAAGGATTCAATTTTAATTAGATGGAGGCAGTGGTGAAATTGTCATTTTAAACTCAACGATCTTGTAGACGCCATGTCAGAAATATTAGGTATAGGCAAAAGAGGAATTGTTATTCTAAAATCAACGATCATGTAGACGGCATGCCAATGTCAGAAATATTGGGTACCGATATAGGCAAAGGAGGTATTGCCATTCTAAAATCGACGATCTGGTACACGGCATTCCATTCCAGAAATGACTTCTACTTTCCAAACTTGTAATGAGTTTTAGTATTTGCAGACCCACATATCAAATCTCATTCAAGATGTTAAAGCTCAAGAGCATTCACAAGCAAAATTCGTATTGTCGTCAAATAGAAATTCTTCTTGAAACCGAACAAAGTATGAAGTTTCAGGGTTAAGAAAACGTTGGCGGCTATTTCTCGTACTTTGTGAATTTGTGTGCACAAGAACAGGTAACGAGATTGCTGACACTTTCTGAACGACGACTATTCACTGAATGTGGAATCTGTCTTCTTGATCCATCTATTCACGCCTTGGCAACTTATTGGAGCCAAACGAAACACCTGTATATAGTTATGTGTGATAGAGAGAGAAAGGGGATCAAGAGATTCTGGAGAACGCAGACAGGAATATTTACAGACGGAGAAACTCCCCGAGAGAGAATAGCTGTTCAACCGAGGTGTCTTGTCAGCGAATTGACAAGTATCATGATTGATTTTTGCTTCGTTCTTCGATATGAAGAGCTGATGCTCGTTATTCCTGTTGTCCGTTTCCTTGACGAGGCTATATGTGTGTATCAAAACATCGGAATAAAACAATAAGCGCGCCTTATTATCAGTACAACCCTTGCTGCTCAATACAATACTTGAACCTACAGCACTTGATGTTCTCCTTCTGGAGGAGTGCATGAGGACACTGCATTTTCCGGTTTTTTAAAACACCTTACGGGGACGTAACATTTGAAGTTAAGAAATCGGTCCTTAGTTTCCGATTTTCTTTCTTAATTTGCGTTTTCCATGTGTGGTAAACCGTAAGGCTGGCAATTATGTAATAACTTCGTGGGCCGTGGTTTCCTCTTTTGCATCATTATCCCAATATGCTTGATGGAACGACGCTGAGTTTTCCTCCGAACGAGCATGTGCATTAATGACCCGAGTCTATATAATAAAGATTTGTTTTGCGCGCCTGCTCTGTCATTGATTGATGTTTGCACTATTGTCCATGTCCTGCTTGTTGTGTTCTCTTGATCAACTTTAATATCCCCCGTCAGACATATGTGCGGTGGCACAACGATCGATTTCTTTTAGACTTCGCTTGTTGGAGCTTCACCCGGCCTTTATCTGATGATGTTCTATCATTCCAGGTGTTCCCAACCATCACAAGTTGTACCTGACCGATTGACGTGCTTTCTTTTCAGGTTTCTATACCTTTGGTCAGTCTATGGTCGTTTCGTGCCCGGGGCTTGCCCTCTGTACAAATCATTTGTGATTGTAGTTTTGTGACTGGTAAACATGGTAGAGAATGAAGCGCTCGGTCGGCGTCGGGCCTCACAGATTTGTGTTCTAGATAAGAATTTTCATTCTATTAATACTCGTTTCGGTCGTTTCTTCTATCTGTCACACAGCTAATCCTTTTGCATCAGATGTTATTACGTCACCTCTCTTAAATCTACTACCACCGGTGCTATAGAGATCATGTGGCCATGCAATCCAAGATGTCCACATGCGCAACTACAATAAAAGCGTGACTTGGATACAAATCAGCATAGGGATCAGTTTTGGTTCTTGTGATGTTTTTAGAAATGTGCAGTCAGAATATTTGCCTGTGGGATCATGGGACTTCCTTCCCGTACGCAAGCATCTTTTTTTCACTGACCTTGCTATGTTGCGTTTAATTAATGATCAGCCCGTCACCATAACAGTCTGAACAGGTGAGGACAATCCCGCTCTCTAAAATGAAGGTAAAACGGGCGTTTTGCTCAATAAATCAGTCCACATAATGAATTCAGGAAAATCCTCTTGGTGCGCACACAGACATATAGATCCGCATCAAATGGTAGTAAAAAAATAAATCGTCATCTACCTAATTTGCATAATAATAGGCCAAACATCTGTCGCGCTGTTAAAATAACATTGACTGGTTCTTCAAATGGCAAATTAATTTTAGGACATGAAACAATAGATAAATTAATGCTTTGAATTAAAGTTTTGAAGCATTGGTTAAGAAGGAATCCAAAGTTATTGAGCAAAAACGACCCTTTTTATCTCCATTTTAGAGAGCGGCATCGCCCCAACCTGCTAAACACATTTAATGTTCACTCACTGGTATCCTCCCCCTTCTTTAAACCTCATCAACCTTGATACCGTACATTTAAACGGAATATATTTTTTTATTAATGGACATGTTGTCGTCGAATGGGTTTGTTTCCCAGACCTTTGAATCTAAAATTGTAAAATATTGTTGACGGGGAAATCTTGGTCTGTCAGGCACAGATAAAACATTTGGGTTCCCATTTTCAAAGCGCGAGATTTCATAGTTGGCCAGAGGAAATCCGCAATCCAAGCATATCGCAGTTGTTGTCATTGGATGATGTCCCCTCACGCCAGGTGTGATTTTGGCGTGTTTATTGCCATCATCTCACCTTATCGACTTTGACTCTTGGTGCGAGACTGACCAGATTAGATCCATCTCCGCGGAGCTGTGAAAATGTGGGTAATTAAATGCTCATTCCGTGATGAAATTCTCAGATTTTCTAATGGAAACTCTGTGTTCTCATACATTTGGGGTTACCGAAGACCTTGTCGAACAAGTATCACCATCAGCTGTGTTACTTTATTATATATTAGGATCTGCAGACTTTCATATCATAGGTCTATACGAAGAGTCTGGAACAACTATTCATTCCCTCTACCTCTTAAATCTTCCGCTTCATAGCTGTCGCAGCATGACCGTGTTATAATGTTGTTGACTCAAATTGTGTTACGATATCATGGGAGAGGACTTCTGTAAATGTTATGATCCGTCCTCAACTTCTAGCGTTAGAAAATCCGTCAACGCAAACGAACATTTCTTTACCGCCATACATATACCGTCGCTTCTCTATCACTGAGTAGAAAGCAAGAACAAATCATCTCCACTGTTTCATCATTTCACTTTTTTGTTCACTGTTTTGCGAGCTTCATCGCTTGTCGTAAGAGGCGACTAGCTGAGGCACCCGTGGGGTTCCCGGGTGTGAAAAATGAATAGGACCCCACCCGTGTGGTTCTCGGGTGTAGAAAGGAATAGGACCCAAGGTCGTGATATGACTGAAATATAGTTGAAAGCGACGTTAAATCATATTCACTCACTCACTCCTGCAAGCTTCATCTATGATCTTTCTGAAGGGCAGCTTGCAGGTGATAACTTCGCTCTCTCAAGCGGCTGTAAGTTG